>JUDQ01000077.1:46761-111433 GCA_000812075.1 Scedosporium aurantiacum
AATGAACCCCAGCAGACCCGGTTCGATGGCAGGTTTGCCGTCGTCGTCAACACGTCCGTTTCCGAAATCTAAAGAAGACAAACAGAACGCCAAATCATTAGTCTTCCGTGGTAGATTGCGTCGCTGGGTTCAGCTCAGGCCAGCCGGCCGGGCTTTCTTACAGGAGTGGAAATTGCTCGAAAATTGCAGCGTGTTGATCAACTGGGAATCGAAACCCGAGGTCATCTCGACACCCATACAACAGCAAAAGAGCCATAAATACATGAAGCGAAGATTTCGCTTCTTGTACCACGGCACCTTGTCCTCCTCGACGAGGCGGGTGACGATGGGGTCGGCCGTCGTGCCGACGTTAATCTTGGGCTTCTTCTGCGCGAACACCATTTTGCCCAAGTGTCGCAGTATGAAATATCTTTCTCTTTACTTTCTGAGGTTTCCTTGCTTGCTTGTCAACGTCAGTCGATGATTTCCGAGCCAGTGGCTATGAGGAAACAAAAACAAATAAAAATGAAAAAGTAGAAAGGGGTTGAATATGATTGGAAAGAAAATAGAAGTAAAACAAAGAAGCAGCAATATTATAGAACTCGGATCGAGAAAGACACACCAACATTAAGTTGACTGGTACCTCTGATGGCGGGCCGCCATTGCATACAAACGGCTCTTCTTCTTAAATGGGGATCCATTCTTTTACAGTCGGTGTTCTCATATACGAAGTAGACACGGACATACTTCGTAGGCACGACGAACACAGACATGGACACGGCTCGGAGGCACTGCACCCCGCGCGGGTTAATCAGGTGGGTAAATCATAATAAGGATGAGGTTTCATCCTGACTTTCTTGGCGTTGGGGAACCAGAAAAGAGAACTCGAGGCGGGGAGTATTAGAGGATGGGCAGAGGCGAAGAGGATGTGGTCGCATGGTAACTTCGTCGTATTGCATCGAACCCTGACAGTGGTTGCAACCTTAAACGCGGGGAACTTATGAAGGGAGAAGACACTTGCATGGTTAACAAGAGCTTTGGGGTGGTTTGCCCCCGAGTCCACGAAGTACAGACTCGGTAGTTCTAGTCAAGTGCCATCCAGAAAGAACGAGCGGAGAAATTCATAATCTTCCGGAGTCTGACAAAATCCACAAAAGTACGAAGGAGCTTATTCGCACCATCCCTCGCTTGGGATATTGCAACCATTGGATAAGCCCATGCGACCATCAGTCGCAAAGGGTCGCAATGTAGGATCACGCTCGAGCTTGTTTTGAACCACGTTTTCCAGGCCAGGGGAGGCCCAAGCTAACTAAACTTGGTGAAGCTGACAAGCCCAGAATGAAGCGCCGGGGACGATTGGGGACGATTGGGGACGGCAATCATGATTGATTCCTGCAAGATCCCCGCTTTCGGTTCATTTTTCCGGGCAGCCGTTTCCAGACTTAATCAGACGAATCAGCTTCCGAGCATCCAACCGAGAATACGGCCACTCCTTGGTCTTGGAGATCAGGGACCCCAGATCCCTGCCAGTGCCTGTCATCTGAGCTTCTTCTAGGGTATTATGAAAACATAACAACATGCAAGCTGTTGCAACGAGAACGAAAATCATCATGCCTCCCCAAATGCTGAGTGCTAGGCGAAATCTGGCAGGTGGCTATTTAAAGTAACTTTTCTGTCCCGCGATCCTTTGCCCAACCCCTTCTATCGGGCCCATTCCAGTTGCGTCCAAACCAAGAACAAAAGAAAAAACTGCGGAAAACCCCGTGCTGTTGGCAATCCATTTGTTGGCTAGTACCTGTGTAGGCAGAACCGGGGCCACGACCGAGGGGCGAAGGTTCGTCTTTTTTTTCTTTTTCTGTTTTCCTTTTTCCTCTTCTTGACCTGCTTCCCTCTCTTTCCCAACGTACTCCGACGTTGCTACAGCTACAGATCCCTTACCCATCCCACGACTAAGAGAAGCTTTGCACTGGACAGTTACGTAAGTCTGTTGCGTCGAAAGCATCACCATCTGCTCCGCGGAGGTTTGCAACAGGTCCCTTCATAGTTCGGTACAAGCAGCTGGTATGAAGGTTATGTTGTACTCTTTTACGGCGTTAGGTGGGAAGGGAAGACAAGAACAGCAGCCTTGTGCAAGCGATTCACAAGGACTTGGCATTAGCCAAGTCTCCTCTGCCCTCCACTGTGAAGAATGGGGGCTCAATAATATATCCTTGTACTGAAGGCCAACGGGTTCCATGTACACGAAGTCTTCTGGTATTATATACTTGGGGCTTGTACCGACTTATTCAGTGAAGATCTTCCCCGGTGATGATGACGGCATTGGGATGCTGGACGTTGGACCCCGTCCCAATCCCCTGGTAGCCTGTTTTAAGAAAATGGATGAAGCAGGGATATCACAGCATGACTATTCATTCCATTCGCGTGCGTCTAGGGTGCCTTAACATCAACAAGGGGCCAGTTGATGCCTTTATCCGCGGCGCCAGTATTGCCCAGTCCGGCGCAGCTGTAAAGACCGACAGCGTTGTTTTCCACGGCCCTCATGTATACGAGATCAAGACATTGTTCTGCGCTCCGTCGTCAGTTTGGATGTTCATTTGACTTTTTTTTCTTTTCTCGTTCTTAAGTTCCAAATACTCACGCGGCTTTGACGCCGTCAAGGCGATGCGTCCGTCCTCCATCACGGTCCACTGTTGAGCTTCTTTCCCTTCTTCGCACTCCGCCAAGCTGAGGGTGCCCATATCCTTCCAGTTACCTGTTGAATACATGTTAGGTAGTCCGTTTTCTCAAGGTCGAGAGTCCGTCTTAAATGCGCTTACTCTGGGCACCACCATCGATGCAGAGAGTGGTATCGGCCAATTGGAGAGTACTCGCTCCTTCCTGGAGGAGCCACTGCTGAGCGGGCTTCTCACTCAGAGTCTGCCTGAAAAAAGTCAAAAGTCGTCAGTAAAGCGTGAGTGCAGACATGGGTGGAAGGAAAATGGGACAGAAATTCGCCCAAAGAAGTGGAAAGACAAACACGACAAGACTGCTCCCAGCAGTGGTTCCACCCGCCGTCACCACAAATTTGGTGTTGACATTGGAGGTCAGATACACCCTGCGAATCTTGCTGGTGTCCGTAGTGTTCTGAGCAAGACCCAGGGCGGCGAGCGCTACGAGGAGGAAAGCGGAGGCAAACATGACGAAGTTCTAGAGCTAGGCGGGTAGGTGCTTTGATTCAGGAGATAGGTGAGGCAAGATCGGCATCTCCCAAAGAACTCGGCCCACGGGGGCGATGGCGGGTGCTTATAGCGGCCGAGATTGAGGATGGAAAGTTGGGCCCTGAGGAAGACATGCTGCCGTGTGAGTTATTGGGGGGACGAGGACGCGCATCTGCTTAATTAGCGATAATTTGAGGAGAGGAACTTGTCGTGAAGAGGCTATTAACATAAATTGGCGGAGACGGACGTTGCTTCTTTTGATATTCACAAAATTCGGCACTTTTCTGCCGGAATTGGGCTGTCCCCAGTCCGATTATACGACTGTGGCTATTTTCACCCACATCCTCACGAATATGTTGGAAAAAGTAATCTCGGTATAGATCAGCCTGGAAGGGATAAATGACGAAGCCCCTCGTGGCACCAGCCAGGAAAGAGACGGTCTAATGAATCGGTACACTCCGGCGCGCTGGAACCATTTGGGTCCGATTCTTCTATAAGTGATTCTGCACCATCCCTTGCATTTCATAAGACGGGTCGACTAGCAGCAGAGGAAGACTAGGGAACAAAGACAAGCACTGGTGGTTAGCACAGCATGGAGGGTGGTAGCTTATTATATTTCTCGTTCCTAAAACGGGGAGCAATATTAACCGACCTGTCAGAATCCGCTAGTTTTGCGGGAATGATTCCCTCTGGTGGCTCCTGTCTCTGACTATCCCCGTGTGCTGGAGGCTGGTGTTGCGCGTTGCTACTCGTCGAGTCGATGAGGGCATTGAAGCAATTTTGTCTCTTCTATTATCGGAGAGAGTCATTCTCGGTTGGCACCGAAAAGCACCACGGCATTTATTGAAGGCGAGCATTTGCAGCTGAACTTGACCGCGGCCTTTTGGGTAGGGGCGAAAGAGGGCGCATTCCATTCCTCGTCGCCTAGAGCAGGGTAGGGAATGACGGATCCCCATATTATAGCAGTGGCGATGACACTATATGCAGTGGACCATATCATGGACCACCAGTGGAAAACTGTTGCCGCAAGGCTCTCCTTTAAGGGCTTCTATTGGCATCAGATGAACCCAGCTTGTTCAGGACTTCCCACGACAGATTCGCCTCACTCATCACTCCTCGTCTATCCATTCCATCACTAATACTACCAACGCGTCGGTCTGCGGGTTTTATGAATTTGATCCCTCTGGTAAAAAGAAAAGAGAAGAGTAATAACAATAAAAGATAAAGAAATAAAAATAAATCGTTCTTGGTATGATGAAATCAGACAACATGGCCAGACACAGAACGAGAGACACCACTCTACCCAATTTTCACTGGACACCTTGTCCAATTTCCAAGGATTATTTGTGATTGAGGCCAGGCCAGGAAGTCGAATATCGCAAATATCGTCCTCGAGGTTGCCTTCGAGAGAGAAGGGGTTCCTTGAACAAAACGATTCATCCTCAGGGCTCGAGCAATGTGCAAATATACATCTACGAGTGGAGCATACAGTGTAAATACTATGGATATGGGTGGAGAGAAGTACTGTTTCTCTGTATTGAATGCTTCAGCTCATCCGTTTACAAGTTTCTCGACTTCTCTCAGTACGAACCAAAGGGATTTCACTGTAGCCACTGTACCTTTGAACATTGAAGTGCTCCCAATCAAGACAGTCGAGGCAGACCATGATGCTCACATCACAGCACGAGAAGCTCCGTCATCAGTTCATGTTACCTGGAAGAGTGGAGTATCTTTCAAAGTTGAGCTATCGTATAAAAAACTAAACCTCCTTCCCCCACCCTAGGTCGAAAACTTCACCGAACAAGCTACCAGTCGTTATGCCTTTTGTCTATGATGAAGATTTGTGTTGCTCCAGCGTCTACCAAGACAGGCCGAGCTGCCGTCGACGCGCTCCTGACAGGTGCCGGACAGCATTCTGTTATCGGGCTTTACAGGGATCTTGGCAAAGTCCCTAATCAGTTCAAGTGTCAACCGCGGTTCGAAGCTCGACAGGGTGATGTTGCGTCCGCCGAGACTTTGAATTTCTCTGGCTGTGACGTATTGATAACGATGACGCCGCCATTCTTCTTTACTTCCGAAGACCCAGTATCTACAGCAAAGGAGATCTCTGCAAACGTCAAGGAGGCTGCGCTGAGAGCGGGGACCATCAAGCGCATCGTCTACATCTCGAGCATGGGAGCCCAATATGAGAGCGGAGTGGTAAGGAGAAGACGTCATTCACATCCTACCTCCATCTCGACCTGCAAGCTAACTTTCCATTCTCATTCAATTTGAAGGGCGAGGTTGCAACCAACCACGCAGCTGAAGCCATCCTACGGGATGCGGCGCCAGAGGTTATATTCGTGCGGTGCGCCTACTTTATGGAGAACTGGGGCCCTCAGCTCTCGACCATCAAGTCCGATTCTCCATATATCACCTCAGACATTACTCCGCCGGATTATGCAATACCAATGGTTTGAGCTTCTTTTCATTTCATTTCCATTTTTTCTCTTTCTCCACCCCCTTCCCCATTATCTTCTCTCGTGGTTCTAACCCGCGATAGGTCTCAGTCAAAGATGTGGGAGCCTTCTGTGCCTCCCTGGCGGTCGATACAAAAACCATGGAATCAACTTCTTACCCACTTATCGTGGAACTCCATGGGCCCAAGGCATTTTCTCCAGAGGACGTACGCGAAGCATTCGAATCAGTAACAGGGACGAAGATCGAGCTCAAGCTTGTGGAAAGGGATCAGCTTCGTTCCTACTACAGCCAGATGTTTCCTCCCCCGGTCGTCGATCTATTCGTGGAGATGACTGGAAGTCTCCTTTCAGGACGTATATTGGACACGAAAAATCCACTTCTCATCCACAGAGGAACTGATACATTGGTCGACTGTATTCAGCGCATGGTACCGCGAGGTTGAGTCGCTCAGAAACCCGCAAATAGTGGCGATTCTGTCCATTTTTCATCCTTTGTAGAATGCTGTTTTGCACTAGGGACAAACCAAGAAAGTTAATTGAATCCCACTAATATAAGATATGTAGTTATAACACCCTGTGAGAACGGCATAGATCCTGCTAGCTCCCAGCTCCCGAGGCCTGGCTTCGAGAGGTAATGCCAGTCAAACTCTGGAGTCTTTTCTCGTACACCCACTTGCATACTCCCCTATCCGCACTTCTTCCATTCGATATGTACCTGCTGCGTCAGGTCAATTGTGGCGTCGTCGTCAATCAGTTGCCCCTGCGCATCCCTGCTTGAAGCGGAGAGGCTGACCGTGGTGCGAATCAACAAGTTCACATCCTTGCCGTCGCAGGGAGCCAGGACCCGCTTGTTTACTGGTACTTTTTCCGTGATAGAAAAGTTGTCTCCGTCGGCAAACCTCTCGCCACCGAGGAGGACAACATGAGTTACCACTCCCAGTAAGTCACCGACAAGACCCAATAAACCCCCGATCAGTCCGCCCACCAATCCACCCACTAGACCCTTTCCCTTTTCGTCGGCAAAGATATATTCTGTATCGAAACTGCCCTGAACACCCTCGTCGAGTTGCGCGAAGCCATGATACGTTGTTTCAACCACGGCGTACGAGTATCCAGCTGGGTAGTGGAGGTTCAAGTGGATGTTGCAATTCTTCTCCCGATCTGAAGCCGACCAGGTTCGGCCGATGCCCACATGGAACTCATCGAAACCTAGCGTTACGACCGTGCGGTCCGGAGATATTGTGACGGCGACCGCACCCCGGGGGCAGCCCGATCCGGAGGTAGATACCGTGTTTATCGTGATTTGGGCGGCAGCATCGTCGTCGCTGGCCGGCGGACTATGACGCTGTGCTATGGTAGATGATGATATCAATGCTAGGAAGGGGATTATCCTGCTAAATTGACGCATGGCTTTTGTCGGATGTCGGAACTATAGTGTGCTGTTGAATGTTTGCAAGCTCACGAATATCTATGATTAGGAAAGTTTCGTGTGGGACCCGTCCGTCTCCCCTGGACATCATAAGAAGACCATCCCTTACAGGGGCCGACTCTCCCATGTATTATTTCCTACTCCATCGGCCGCACGGGGATATCGTAACAGAATTCGTGGAAAGCGTCGAATCACGGCACGGGCTATATATTGCATAACACACTCGTTAACCATGGAAAGGAAAGTGATGGTTTTTGAGGATGGAATTAAAACCGAGCCGCTCCCCATTCTCCAGCGTCCCATAAGGGGCAAAGATCTTCAGCTCGAATTTGAAAAAAATAGAGGGTTCTCGGGGTACTTTCACTTGTTGATTTCATCTCAGTTATTCCATTGGATTTCGCTAAAACACCAAAGATTGGCAGCTTGACACTGAGGTCCCCCGGTCGTTCTATTTCTCCTATGCCTGTCACCGTTTCTCGTTTCTCCGAGTCTCCCCATAAATCCCTGTGATGAGCTAGAGCTGTTGGATGCTGACAACACTGGCCTGGCCGGTAATATGTACATTTCTGAAGTCCTCGGCCGTGGAACGGGGAAGGTGTCGGGTTTCGGAGATCCGCCCAGAAGGTCATGGGACTTTTGCCCACTTCAATTCATACGCTGTAGCCAGCGCGGCAGCTGTGGTGCTCTTCAAGGGCTGGCTAAGTTCCCGGTGATCATCACTAGATCACCAGCCAGGTGTGATCTATCAGGGACGGAGAAAAGGATTCTAAAAATAGAGTCATCGTGGAGGCGGTTGAATGCGGTATTATGGACCCATAAATGGAGATGTATTGGGCTCTCGAAGATCAGCGGTGCTCTACGCCGTCTTTCCCTTTCACCTACAGAGGAGAAATCACTTTTCTTATTGTTCTTCCTGGGCATCAATTATTCAATTGCTTGAGTCTTTTTCGAATCAACGGAAGAAAACCGTTGTATGTAGAATATTCTCGTCTATGGCTAACGAGTGCTCAAATGTAGATCTTGCCTCTCTAACGGAGATGACTTGGGCATGAGCATTATCTGCTTCATCTCCTCTTACAATGCGACAAGTAAACCCAATATATCAACCCGACTTCCGCCCCCCTCACATTAATGCCTCGCTAAGATCTATGTCCTGTAGTCGAACCACAAGCTCGTGGATCGGGCCCATGTCCGAGGAGTCCGTTTCCACCAAAAGGCCAGCTGTCTTCCGCGTTCCTTGGTCTTCCAGCAGCTGCAAATTAAGCTTTCTCTTGTACTCGTCTTGATTATGGAAGATAACGGCAAGGCTCCAGTATTCCCGTACATAGCGAATGAAGCCGGGCTTTCTTAGGTCGGGTTGCGGGTCGTCGTTTTCGGTGGGGACTGGATCTCGATCACCCCATACCCTGACCCAATTTCGTAGGCCACGGGAGACGCGCAAAGACTTCATATGGCTCTCGGAGCCGTTGCGGTGAAGGAAGATGAGATTATGGAACGCTTGAGAGCCGCTTGTCAATAACATTGCCCTCTGATAAAGGATTTCGCTGGAGTTCTGGCAAAAGAAAGGAAGATAACAAAAGAAAACAAAGGAGACACACCACTGGCAATAGCAAAAAGATTGAGCAGGCTGGCCTGCTCTAAAACTTGCCATTCTTCCGCCCTTAGATCCTCCTTCAAGCTGATATCAATCAACTCAGCTACGGTGATATGTCCCAAAGGTTGCCTCAGTAACCATTCCTGCATGGATTTGAACCAGATGTCGGGATCTGACGCCTGAAAACATGAATCTGGGCAGACCAAGCCGTATTGAAGCTCATCCGTAAACATTCGCGGAGCTGTGTTGTTGTAGATGATGAAAGCGCAATCAAGGAGGAAGATGTAAAGTATCGATCTGATACATTCTTCTCTCAAGGCAAAGAGCTTCCACGCGTCGTAGCGCGTAGTTGTTATAATGCTTTTATGCGTGGTCCCGCTGCGCCAAGCGAAGGGGTATAGGGTGCGGCCCACACTGATAATCTCTGAGAAGTGAATTCTCCTTGCTCGTGTCGCCTGACGCTCGGAGGTTCCCTCCCACATTAGCATCAGAAGAGTAATAAAAGATGCATGGGCCATGTCGACCCGAGAATGGACTTGTGTCAGCTCGAATGCATCCCCCGTCTGAGGAATAGGAGTGTAGCAGAAATGAATGTCGGTGAAGACCCATTCTTCCATATCTTCCAGCAACCCTATTGCTTGATCGTGATCACTCTTTTCCGATGTTAAGCAAGCCCCCATCAGGGCCATCGCCGCAATCAAGTGCGGAGACCGTCTCGTCGCGACAAACGTGGGTCGATGAAGCACAGGCCAGTTCGGTGACCAAAAATACCAAAAAGAATTCATGTACTTGTCTAAATTTTCCGGGGAGAAGAATCGAGCACATGAGCGCTGCCTTGCTTCAGTCCAGCTTAATGGGTTTCGAGTTCTGGCGCAGTGAGATTCTCCAAGTCTCCTGACGATCTCATGCGATTTCGCTGTCAACGGATGCAGCCAAACCTGTTGGCAGTGGTCCGCCGAAATAGCGATCCCGCATATGTCGACCCTATTAGTAGTGACGAATCGTCCTTGGCCAGAATCAGAGCCATCCAGACCCTGCCACGCCGTGGCCAGCTCAATACCGCTGACTGTGGCGAAATCAGGAACGGCCATCGACGAGGCCACTCTATTTCCCGAGAGAGGAGACATTATTTGTCTCCTGGATGTTGGATTCCCGCAGCTGAATAGGTTTGCAATACCGTGGGTAGCCGTGAACCTGACGACGAAGCGTAGCCTTGAGCGGAGGAACTGAGGCCTGGGAGGCAACATTGGCGGCACTGCCGCTGTATTGATGGCGTTCCACATTAAATCCGCGGTCGAATATCCGTAGAATGGTGGGGTGTGTGTGCAGTTGTGAGGAGCAAGGGTAGAATTCGGGGGACCCATTGAGGGGCGCGTAACCGGAGAAAAGAAGGCGTCAATAGGAGGGAGGGAGTCTGGCGGGTGGAGTCCTTGAACATCGGAGATTTCAAGCCAAAACGTGGGCGAACCGGACATTAATATGGGAGGGCATTCGTCATTGTGCCTGGGCACCTCAGCATCTATGTTAGCAGACGCCTGCGTGTTCGTAGAGGACGGATCGCTGGCCGTCGATGGTTTGGTAGTTGATCTCGCATAGGTGCAATCGTGACCCTGCTTGGCGCAAATGTCGCAAGGCAGGGTCCCGCTGCATTTCTTTTTCAGCTGAGCACATCTCGCGCATGCGTTCTGTTTCCGGCCACGTTTCCCGGCCGGCAGACTCGGCATCGGAAGCCCAGATTTTAACCTCTCACCACATGTTCGCCAATGCCTGAGTAACGCATCCCTGTCAAGCCAGTTAGAGACAAGTAGAAGAGGAAGGGAAAAGGGAATGCACGGTGCCTCTAGCTAGCAGCTACTCGAACGAACTAACCTACGATGGAAACTGGAGGAACAGAATGAACATTCATACGTGCGCACATTGCCATCTCAAGAGGGAGAGAGTTAGCCCAAGGTATCGAGGGTATGGGTCTTCGGGATTTGCTTGACTGCATCTAGGAAGGCCAAGCAGCACTTGCCACTTACGAGACAGTAGATGGCGGTTCAGATGGTCTATGAATGCATCAATGTCAGCCGCATGATTCAATTGAAGGCGTCGAGTCGAGGCACCGGGCCACCGATCCATCCAGACTCCAGAGAGAGGCAGGGATGAGAGTCGAAGAAATCATTAAATTCCACTCACCGATTTTCTTGAACTTTGCTGAGCAAGTTCCGCATTCAAAATGGAGCATTTCAGTAGCCATTATCGCCAAGGCGATGACGCGTGGCACTGGTGCACGAGGCAGGTTGACGGTTGAAGCTACAACCACGACACGGTTGAGGATGGATGCCGAACGGGGCCGAGAGAATGAACTCGGGAGACTCAGACCGTGTCTCCCGCAGCGAATGTGACCACGGCCTCAGTGCAGAGGATTGATGGAGAAAATCACGGCATCGGGGGCACCAAATCAGCCGGGCTGCGAAGCCAGTGGGGCTGGACGGACGGAACAAGATAATAGTGGATGGTCGGGAGCGAAGGAAGGCTCCTTCTCCCTGGAAAAGAGCTCGGTTTGTGATCGGACATCTCACGTGATTCGACAAAGTGGGTCGCCGCCAAATCTCACACCTTGAAGGTGCATTAACCTTAAGAACCCGGAGAGTCGCTGACCCAAGTGACGGAGGGGCGCTGGAAGGTGGGCTCGGGGAAAACTCTGCCTATATTCGGAGGAAGTGAAGGTTGATATCGTCCAAGGTTTCCTCTATGCAAGTCATTTTTGGGGCTACGAAGATTGAGATGGGATGCGAATAACTTCAATGTTCGTCTCGGTACAGTGAAAGGCGAAATGGGTGTCGCTAAAATTTTAGATAACTTTTTTTAGTGTAGTGGGGCGGGCCCATTTCCTGGGTGCGGTTTTCGGGTCATCTTGTACCTAGGAAGTACTGAACGCGCTGACTGCTGTACTCAACAGAGCTCTTGGACTTGGATGAATGGTTTACCGAGTTTCTGCCGAAATTGGGTACTAAGATTGAAGACAAGGCACCGATGGGCAGCCCCGCTACACAAATGGTCTACTCTGTTGATGACCGACGTTATTCTCGACACCGCTTGATGAGTTGTCTAGTTAGGCCCGAGTTATATCTTACATCTTGGCAGGAACGAACCGTAACCATGATAGGTATTACAGATACCCCTCTCTAATAGACACTTTACTTGACGGGCTCAACAGTGTCTGGCACCTACTGTCCATGCGGGCGGCGGACTCAACACCGAACGTGGCAACAGCTAGTATGTCCTTAATCGGTAATTTTGAACAGACATAACCAAAACCATCATCTCTTGCTCTACCTGATCCATCTGTGTAGTATCTTCGCTCAGTCATAACACACTATCAATTACCTAAAACTTCATGCTATCAATATCTCTATGGAGCGCCTCTAAGCTGGGGAACTTGGACTCAAGTGCCTTCCACGTCGACCATAGAAATTTGACCTTATCATCAGCGATGCAAAAAGAGATGAAGGAAACACCCGCGCCAGCCCAGCACACCAGCACCGCTGGTGTCATTGCAAGTAAGCCAAATCCGATGAAGCCGCTGACGTTTACAGCAAGGTGGCTAAGGAGAATCGTATTCCGTGGACGCACTAACTGAGACATCAAAAGCTCTTTTAATCGAATAAGGATCCAACGCAAGGGGCCAAGAGCATCATCCCCAACTACCAGGTATGCGAGACGGATAGCTAGATCGTGGCAATTCCATAAAAGAGGCGAGTACGTCCACCCTTCCCAGAGATTATAGTATACTGTTATACCGTCATTAGCAGAGCCTAGATTACTATTTTCGGGTAACTTACAATCGGATATAGTCTGCAGCGAAACATCTGTATCCCCGACCTCTTGTATAGCATCTATCATCCGAACATCCTCAGCAGTCCATGTGCCACCGGCCTTCGGCTGGCCACCCTTTCCTGTGTGTTCCCAATACTTCCCTTCCTCAAACTTCTCTTGATTGCAGTAGGAAGGATCTTCCCAAACGTTTTTCGGGATGAGGCATAGTGCGAAGTGCCGGACGAATGATATCTGAGACTTCATTATGGGAATAATGCTAGTATCGGCGCTGTTCCAGTCAACAGTGGATTTGAAGTCCCGTGTTGCAGAGCTTGACCAGGACGCAGAATTCAAAATGCTGTTAAAGCTTGACCCTAGGGGCGCCTGAACCAGGATCACTCGACATAGCGACCTTTCTAATGACTCTGGCATGTACTTGAAAGGCTGTAGGGAAGGTTCGTGAGACAAATGTTCGGTTCGGGAACTTAGAAGGAAGATGCTTTTGTCCTCTACCTCAGTGTCATCCTTATTGTGCAGTCGGAAGATTAGGCAGTAATCAGCTAACAAGGTACCCCGCTCCTTATTTCGATCCGCTTCATGGGATTCCATAGGTCACGTGGGTAGCGATCAGAGTGTGCGCGTATCTCACGGCTAGATACCTACTCGGCAACTTCGATTGCGTAGGTCTCGCTCACTCTATCAGTCCATCGGTACCTTTTAAGTACAAGATGACACTAGAACCGCATACAGGAAACAGGCCGACCCCACTACATTTAAAAAAGTTAACTAAAAGTTTTAGCGACACCCATTTCGCCTTTTACTGTACTCCCGAGATCTTTCACTGACATCAATTGATGGCTCTCCTTGCCACGAGGAGTCATCCGAATCTGGCTAGGTCCAAGATAGTCCTCCGTAGCGCATGTCAAATTAAGCTTGCATCCCCCGTCAATGTCAATTCTCGCCGCTTATTATTGCCCATGCGGTCATAGAGTTTCTGCTAGAGAAACATAACATTCGTTTTAAACTTTTCAAAGTTAAATGCCTTTCGGCCACCCTGTGACTCTTGTTGCGGGGTTCGAGGTTTCTCTTGCCACTGCCAGGCAACTTTAGACAAGTTCCGAGATTGGGCCTGGCACTCAAAATTGTCCTGGTCCCTGGGGGTTTGCGTTGGAAACGAATGATAAACTTTCAGTTTTTTCCTGACAGCACGTTATCAAGCTCTTTTCATATGCTACCGCTCCAGCCTCCGTACTCAACACACGAATGCGATGGTCAATTTGGCGTCAACAGCTACGAGATGCAAGGAGAAATAAAGTTTAGCACGTAGTTTCATTCAATGTTAGTTCAAGCAATTGCCTAATATTCTATATGAATCCATTGAGCTTTTGAACCTCAACTCACGACCCGATCTAGACCTTCCTTCTCCCGATGAAATGTATCAACAACAACATATGCTCGACAAACTAGTAGTGAAGTTGAGGGGTCTTTCCATCCAAAAGATCGGTAAAAACCGTTTTCAAAGTCCGTCCAGAGGCTTCGGGGTATAGTTCTTTGAAATTCAGGTAGCCAAGATACTCCGCAGATTTTGGCTGATTGTCGCCGCGGACACCCCACGAATAATGGTATTCGCCGATAAGTTTCGCGATGAAGGCGTTTCGATCTTGGGGGTCGCGATCTAGAGCCTCCCGGGACTCAGCTAGAAGGCCCTCCAGAGCTTCGGCACTCCGCTATAGAAGAGTTAGATTCTCGAAGAGGACGTTCACTCATAAGGGCAGATGACCAACATATTGCCTGATAGACTTCTCGCCGCTGAGTTCGTCCATAATATCATAAGCCTGATTCATAGTCAGGACGTCGGTAAATGCCAGCACCTTCTTGTTAATGGTCCTGGGATCAGCGATGATCTTGGCGACGTAAATTCCGATGTCAGAAATTGAAGTAAAGGCCACGGGCACGTTCCCATCTCCGGGGATGAGTCTGGTACTCTCATTCTCGAGAAGCGCATGATTGGTTTTTCCCGAAGGCAGAACGGGAGTTATCTGCTCCGACCACCAGCCAACGTCGATGACAGTGTACGGCAAGTAAATTCGTTGAATAGCGTCAAGAATCTCGTATTTCTAAGGTATTTTTTCATTCTTTCAGAACTATTTTTCTTTCCAATCACACTCACATTATGCTGTGAAGCGAACCTACCTGGTCATCGAGCCACATGATCCCCCTTGGAGCTGGAGTTCCGAAGTTGCAGGGGACAAAGCGCTTCACCCCGGCTTTCTTAGCAGCTTCGGCGAGGGGAATCTGCTGCTGAAGGGAAAACGCGACAATGCACGAGATGACAATATCAATACCGGTCAAGGTGTCAACAAGGCTCTGTTGCGGTCCAGTCAAGTCGATCGGAACCACTCTGACACCACGTGCCCTCAGCGATTGATTGGCAGCATTATTTAGAGAAGACTCTCTCGAAAGAGCGGTGATTTCCTTGAATCTCATTAAATTAGTTCGTAAAGGGCAGCTTGCGCATGCATGTAACTAACGAAGTGTGTTTCGGACGCCAGCAAACCGTCCACGACGCTGGCGCCGGTATTGCCGGTCGCACCAACAATGGCCACTTTCAATGCGGGCATTCTGCGATATGTTACCTGGTGTTCTGTCTGTGGATGGTTTATGATCGCTATAGGCAAATTGTCGTGAGCTCGCTTCTTATTCAGTTGTCTGTCTACAAATTCGTTGCCCACAAGTGGGCATCTTTAAATATCTGGAGGAGAGTTATTTTCCGGATCGGACTCGGGAAGACTCCGAGTCTTAACTCCGGGGCCCCACTGTATTAACCCCTCATGCCTTAGAAATCAAGAAGAGAGTTCCGAGACCCGTGCCCAAGCCCAAGCTCATAACTGGGTGCCCCTGAAAGAATTAAAGCCAGTCAGCTCAGATATATTTTAACGGCCCTGAATGGACTTTTGACGATGATGGCATATTCCGTATTACTTCTCCTGGGTGGATTGCTCCATCCACTCAGGTGCGCAGCGGCGAGATGAGTCACTTCGGCCTGCATTCTCCTTGCAATCACTTGTGCGTTGTCTCGTATTTTCTTAGCGTCACCATAGAAGAGGGGCTCATATAGTCATTCCAATGCAGAATGATGGAAGATATTTTAGTATTTCCAACTTCCCACAACTACAAGTCTTAAGGACCATCCAGCTCGTCGAATTGTTGATTGCCCAAGAATCCAGATGTCTTCGTCCGATGGCACCGGAACCCTAGACGCATGGGAGGCCAACGCGGAGTTTTGGGACCAGGCAGTTGGGGAGGAGGGAAACAAATACTGGCGACTGCTGCAAGCTCCCTGCCTTGAAAGAATGATCCAAGTGCCGCCGAATTGCAAAGCACTCGAGCTCGCGACAGGGAATGGCCTGGGGGCCAGGTGGCTTGCATCCAAGGGCGCGTTTGTCCTGGCTACAGACGGTAGCGAAAAAATGGTCTCCCTTGCTGCCCGACATACCCCATTTGAACACGTAGAGAATATTGTGTATCGACAACTTGACGTCACGAAGTCCAGTGAATTCGAGGCTCTCCTTCGGGATCCGCTAGCAGTATGTCGACGACCCGTTTAGACGCTCTTAAGCAGCTTTTCTACGGCATGCTAATAATTAGGATCAAGTCTGAGCGGTTTGATGTCGTGCTTGCCAACATGGCTATTATGGATATTGAAACATTGGATGCACTGTCGGGCGCTTTACCGAAGTTGCTGAAGAAGGGCGGAATGTACATTTCTTCCCCTGTCGGCCACTATGCGCTTCGGGTTATGAGCTCACAATATCTCAGGTTTGTTGCCACCATGCTGCACCCAGTGTTTGAGACTACAAACGCGGCCATAAGTACGAGTGAAGTTTCGGATCCACAAACTGGATTGTCCCGCATCACTCGAACTCGGGTCATTGAAAAGTATCTCCACGTCCCTCCCTGGAGGGGTGTCGCTATGGCTGATCAACCGAAATGGCATGTACGTCAACCTTGGAAGGCGTCGATCTGTAGCTTGAGAAAGACAGAAACATCCTGCCCAACAACCTAGGGACTGTTGGCTAACTTAGGGGAAGCTCTACTTCCACCGTCCATTACATGAGCTCTTTGGCGTCTTCTTCAAATCGGGACTGGTTATGGATGCACTAGAAGAGCCAACGTTTTCGGCGGAGCAGATGGCCGCTCGTGCTAGCCACCGTACTGATCGAACGCAGATACCTGCCCTACTGGCCTTTCGACTACGGCGGGCACATTAATTTCCATACGTGAAACAAAGGGTCATGTTGTTTATCTTTCATTTTTCTTTCCCCTTTATTTTCGATTCATTTCATTTTATTTCCTTTTATCTTGTCTTCTCCTTTTTCTCACATAACTATCAGGACAAGCTAATAATCACGGAGGCTCACGACAAGTTCGAGATGCAATAGTAATTAACATTAACTTTCTTCGATGTGTGTATAGTTGTTCTCAGCCTCGTGTCTAGAATCTGATAACAGGAAGCGTAATATGGGGAATTATACTAGTCTCCAACGCATACATCAACTTGCTCCTTTGCTCAAAACGCCCTCCATATCAACTGCCTTCCATCTCATATACATCCGAGCCTGGAAGCTCCTGGGGCTCTGGATGGGTCGTATACGCAGGCGCAGGAGTCGACTGAGGTTGGTAATCTAGAGGTTCGGGTGCCAGGGTTTTCGGGGACTTCTCTTGCGCAGCAATGATAACCGGCGCAGGGTCAATAGGTGCTGGAGCTTTGGGTCTTCGACGACACAAAAAGTAGACCGCGGCAGTTGTGGCGGCGCAGACTGCCACGGCGACGCCAACCACAATTCCCACCAGGGCCCCGGTGGGGAGGCCTTTCTTGGATGACGACGAATGCGATGGCATTGAGCTGGGGCCCGAGGAGGGGTCTTCGGAACCGGCGTCGGGGTTCGCTTGCGATGTGGAATTACTGCTGCTGTTTCCTGTCGCGGAAGTGACACTAGAAGTTGCTGGTGGCCGATGACCTTTGTGTGAGTGACGTTCTTCTGGGGGCGAAAAGGGAGAGATACAGAGAGGGAGATAGAAGAAGGAGAAGAAGGATAAGAAGAGAAAAAAAGTATTCACAACAGAAAAAGACAAATAAACTCACCGGAAGTGCCGGGACTGTAAACTCCAAACTGTGTGCCTGCCGGGAAGTCCCCCGTGGCCGAGTAGACAATCATCCTCAGCACGCCGCCGCACATTGCATCCTTTGCTCCCCAGCAGGTTTTGGTGCAAGTGTCGTCGGTTGCGGACATCGCCCATGGCTGGATAGAATTGCCGCAATAGCAGTCACAACCCTGCTCGATGCCAAACATGTTGCATTTCGCGACAGAGCAGAAGTTTCGACATAACTCAGGAGTCATTGCAGCGTCAAAAAGATGAGACACGGACATGATCATACCGCTTCCATCCATCCAGCAGCCTAAATGCGTGTAGCCATCGACGCTTTTGACTTCGAGCCGTTTTTGAAGTCGAATTCGTTGTGGCTCTTCAAAGGTTGTGGTAGAAGCCTTGTCGGCGGCTTCGACAGGACTTCGAGCGTCTGTAGGCAACGAAACGGCGGGCTGGACCCTTGCCATGAGGCGAGCTGTGGAAAATGACGCATTGGCAAGGAGGCAGAGAAACACTACCCAGAGCCACATTTGATTCTTTCGCAGTGTTCTTCCGTGTTCGTTAGTTAAGATCCTGGTTTATTCGGATTTTGATCAAGAGCTCCTCTTGGTAGATGATTAATGAAATGAGTAAAGGAGCGGCGATGATGGGAGTAATCCGCATGATCTGAAAGAGAGCCCATCGATGACCTGTGTTTAAAGTCGTTTTCTTTCCATCCTAGCTCTCATACCATCTGGCTCGGGACGAAACTGTCTTTCTATTATTTTAAGTCTGTTCCGAACTCTTCGCTTTGACCAAGCACAGGAATGTACTGACAGGATTGTAATGGCTGAGCCTGTTCCAGGTGTTATGCAGGGATGGTTTAGCGAGCAGTCGATGCCAATCAAGATTCGGAATGATCAAGAAGTCATGTAAGGCAGATTGGGGCTCCCGCACAAGAGGGACTTGGGCACTCGGCTTCACTTTTTCATTGAGTAGCTAATTTTCTGCTTAAGGCAACGCGCTCCAAGACAACGGGGGGATGCACATCTGGAAGCAAGAGTCGTTGGCATGTTGGATCACGGATCACCCCGTTGATGGCGGCTCGGACGATTTCTTGAATAACAACCCCTTAGTTCGTGTTTATTTAAGGAATACGGATAAGAGCACGGGCTCATGATTTCAATGTCCGCTTATCCCCCAATCTCGGGGCCGCTTGGACAGTCCATTTGTACGCCATCGTCCTCGACCTACTCTTTTCATCCGATCGGCTCGCAGTATGCGCGGGTTCCTAGACGGATTTTGGCTTGGCTTCAGCTAAATCATGGAAAGGATGATACCTAGAGATACTAGTGAGTCTTTGGAACTGAGAGCAGCAAGAACCTGAAAAGATGGCTCCACAGGTGTAACATGCCATGATGGGATGACCCCCTGCGGTTTCCCCGACACACATGCCCCGGCAACCCCGCATTGCACCTTCAACAAAGCACCGCATCGGGGGGATCGCTTCTAAACTGCGTCTGCGGCACGGGGTAAGTTCTTTAACGAAGTTATAAATAATCCCGAGATGGTGGAAGCGCCGGGCTTGTACTTTTCTCTCTCCGATATGCCCCTCTAGTATATAATTCCTCTGAACAAAACGTGACTAGTCGCCAGGACTAAGATCAACCTTCGAGAGTGTCTATCAACACCTTGGTAGTTTGACTTCTGGGAGAAAATTGGGTTGACATTACATTATAAATTTGATGGCATGGTTACAGTCCGCTTCGTTCACATCACGGCTTTTGAGAACTGGGATCAAACGCTTCACTTTTCAATCATCTCTAAAGGATGCTTATTTTGAGGCTAGGCTTATACGAGTTATATTCATTTCTACATCTACTTCGTATAAATGTAATCAAAATACTATCAGACTTATATGTAGTTGAAGGAGTAATTTATCAATGTTGTTGAGAGAAGTGTTTGGAAGAGAAAACAAATCCAAACCTAAAGAGGAAAGGAACCATACCCCCATAATTGCCGCCGTAGAAAAAATTGCACCTCTACCCTCCATCATTCTTCTCATCTTCCCACATTGTTACACCAGGATATATTTCTAAGTGTGGAAGCTAGTTCCGCGCGACTGTAACACATATCTTGTTACTGATGCCCAACATCCCAAACAGCTAAGATGACGGATTTCAAGCCTCCATATTATCCTCTTATTAAGATAAGATGGACACTATGATCGACAGAGAGGGGGGAGTGGATGGGGAGCTGCAACTACCCGTGCCCCCAGTCACCCACATTGTCCGACCCCCACTTGGGGGCTCTACCATTGGGGTGACTGGGGAGCACGGGTACGAAGTATTGAGAAGAGATCTTCAGTAAAATTTTTCAAAGTGGGATGGGGGGCAGAGGTAGTACAAATTTTTCAAAGACGCAAGTATGGGGGCGTGGGGTTCCTTTTTATTTCGTCTAGTGACTGCCGTAGTTCGCAGCCTCGCCTTCGAATACTCTCGACCTCGGAGCCAAGCTCGCCATCATGGAGTGGGTTCCCTTGGGCGATGATTGGGCCGGGTTTCTATGTGGACAATATCCACAAGGTCGGTCTGTAATATATTACTATACACTAACCCGTTAGTACTATAACTAGCCTGGGCTGTCGACCCCTTCATGTGTTATCTCAAATGGAGTCCAGTGTTTTCCTGTCCCCACAGGAATTTCTTTTCCTGCAATGCAACATCGTTTCATCCCAAGGTTCTAACATCTTTTGCGACTTGTATTAATATGCCACATTTGGCGTCAATGGCGTGCTCGCAAAAACGACCGACTTTCGTTTCCGAAACACCCGTCACTGTGGATGTTCACTTCCTGATAAGGAAGCTCGAACGAATTATCGTCGCCCTAAACCATCATGTTGCGTAACATTTTGGTCCTCGAGCTGTTGCGTGCTTGAACTGCTCGTCGTGTATAAAAGATGTAAGGAACTAATCTATGAATGCGAGGATAGACGTGCAGCCTTTTATTTCTTTCCAAGTCCTCGTTGAGAGCAACATGACCACAGAAATTCTGGAGAAACACGGCGAGATCGCATCTCCAGATGCGAAAGAGAAGGCGGATTCCATTCCGTCCGACTCTGAAGTGGTGAAAGCACCCGCTCCAGTCAAACTCAGCCCAACAACTGATGCCGATGCGGCTCTCGACTTTCTCAAGGAGACTGGGGGGCTGACGACTCCGTTGGACCCCGAACGGAACCGAGCGCTGATTCGACGCATCGACGCGCACATTATGCCACTCATCTGCATTGTATACTTCCTACAGTACATCGACAAAACCGCCATTTCATATGCCAGTGTAACCGGTATCATTCAGTCCACGGGGCTGAAGGGCAACGACTTCAACTGGGTGGCCTCCATCTTCTTCTTTGGCCAGTTGGCATTCGAATTCCCAACCATTCGCCTCATCCAGATGTTTCCTCTGGCAAAGTACGTCTCTGTCAACGTCACCCTCTGGGGCACAACGCTGGCGTGTATGGCTGCTTGTAAGAATTACTCTGGTCTCCTCGCTTGTCGATTCTTTCTCGGGGTGCTTGAGGCTGCAATTGTGCCTGCGTGGGTTTTGTTCACTTCGCAGTGGTACACAAAGGAAGAGCAGGCCTTCCGCGTGGGAATCTGGTTCTCCGTCTGCGGCGCCGCCCAAATGTTCGGCGGATACTTTGCTTACGGAGTGGCAATACACGTTGGAAGCGATCCAAACGCCGCGCTGAAGGGATGGCAGATCATCTTCCTCTTCCTCGGCCTCTTGACGGCATGCGTTGGAATCTTGTTCTGGTTTATCATGCCAGACTCTCCAGCGGTAGCCGGGTTTTTGAGCAAAGAAGAGAAAGGACTTCACCTGGAAAGAATTCGACACAATGAGCAGGGAATTGGCACCCAGGCCTTCAAATGGAACCACGTTCGCGAGGCGTTGACGGATGTCATGACTTGGCTGTACGCCTTCTGGATCTTCGCGGCCAATATTCCAAACTCGATCGCGACGAGCTTCGGCAACATTTTGGTCAAGGGAATGGGCTACTCCAGCCACGAGTCCCTGTTGTTGGTCACACCTCTCGGAGCTTGGGAGATTGTTGCGCTCGTCGGATTGACGTATGGTGCGATGAAGACTAGGCAACGACTGTACTTCTGCGTCTTGGGCCATTTACCAGCTATTGTCGGAGCTATCCTAATGGCAACAACAGAAAAGGTGCCAGCTCTCATCGGATACTACACCAGCGGAGGTATTCCAATAGGCTGGACAACGATCCTCGGTCTTCAGAGCTCAAACGTAGCTGGTTCGACGAAGAAGATCACCGTGGCGTGCATTGGTACTATCGCCTACACGGTCGGCAACATCATCTCGCCCCATACTTTCCAGGCCCGCGACGCTCCCAGATATCTTCCCGCAAAGATTTCCATTTGTATCATTTACTTCCTCATTACGATTGACCTGCTGGTGATGCGTTGGGTTTTCGTTCGCCGAAATCAACAGAGAGACCAGGAGAAGGCAGAGCGAGGAGACGATTACCGGGTCGAAGCGAACCACGAGTTTTTCGATCTCACCGACCTGGAGAATCGGGAATTCCGTTACGAGCTATGAAGAACTTTAGTTCGTGGAGATGGCTCCGTTTGCCTTCTGGGACAAGCTGTTTTGAGAAATGATTGAACTTCTTTGTCGATGATATCCCAAAAATTCTAGGACATTGTTTAATAGAAACTATCCGATCCATGTTAAGCATCAATTAGTGAGCCATATCTCAAAGATTGTTATTCCACCATGTCTTCATCACTTGTGCTTTGCGGTATTGGGGTTATAAGAGAGAATGAGATGAGTTGTATTGAAGATCAAAGGCTCGTTCTAGATCAAATACAAGATGCCTCGCTAAGAATCAAAAAGATCATTGTTGTCCTTTTGCGCTTATGAAATGATGCTTTTGTGGCATACAATGTGGTCTAATTTCTTTTTTTCTGGCTGCAACTCGGCGTCGCACAACCTCCATCATCACCTGGGGACCTGGGGATACAAGTTAAGCTTCAACACTAAGGCAAACGTACACGTCTGGGGAAACTTCTTGAATCAACCTATCGCCGGGTTTCTGATTTTCGCTGCCGGATTCGCCACTGACAAGTACAAACAAAATCTTCGGCATTAGTGATCGACAATTTCCGTGCCCATTCCCCTGAGGAATTCCCCTGGGGGTTTCGTTGGCCTTGGGGTCCCCTCGACTCTGGGCGCGCTTGATTGACCAAAGCGGTGAGTCTGAGGTCATCTTTGCTCTCCGCTCAAGCCGGCTGTTGTGTGACCATACATTCAAAAGCCTCCGATGCTCTGACCTCTCTGGTCCTGGCTCATATTCGAATTCGTCTTTGTCTGTCCCACAGCCGCGGAGTATATCACGATCGCGATTGACACCCTAGTGTTCACTGTTGACTACGAGGGGAGGCGGAGGGACGTAGTAGAATCTGTGGCCATCATAAAGTATGTGGTTGCTGATAATTCCCAATCCCATATTCAAGCGGTGGAATTTGTATGGAGAACAGTGATGGCACAATCACATCAATGATCTGTTCTTCTGGCGAAGCAATAATTCTACTTGACTTTCGGTAAAGCACACGCCCAGAACACTCACCCATCTCCACCCTAAATTCGTCTCCATCCTGGGCGACCGGCAAACGCAGACCCCATCATTGGGCGTTCTGTTGACTCCTAATTTACGAACAGAGTAAAATTCACCTCAGACAATAGGGAATTGCTACCAGAAGGAATGTCTTGTCCGCAAGTTACTTTCCACCACCGTAGGCGTCTAGCCCGAGGCTTGCGATTTTGTTTTCTCTTTATTAGATTTTTGAAAGGGATGGCGATGTGGATTTTGGGCTGCCCAATAGACTGTAGACAGATGGAAGTGTCTCGGAAGATCAAGGGGAGATTGAGCTGCCCAGGTCCCCTCTCGGCTCGAATCCTGGGGCTGGACACCCCGAGTAACAGGGTTCCAGAACGTCGCATTTGCCCCGTGTGGTGAGTTGGGCTGCAAGATATCTCGGCCTGTGGGGGCTGACTTGCCCGTGCGGATAAGAAAAGAATACTTCCTAACTAGGTCAGGAAAAACAGAGATTGAATGATTGATGGCAAAATTGAGTAAAACAAAAATTAGCGAACGATTGCGAACACGCGGAGCTGAAGCCCGCGTCTGTCATCTTCAGGAAAGCTGAGAGTCGAGACATCTTGCCAAGATCATGAGTCGAAGATCTCTCGCAAGAAGCGGGAAGTCCCGCGGCCGACCCTTGTCTTGTGCAACAGCCCACGAAAGCTAGCCCTCACACCCATCTCTCGGACTTGGTGCCCTTGGAAGGAGTGAAAATCGAGGAGCTCTAATTATGTATATTTCTAAGACCCGCACATGTCCCGATTCACGTGTTATCGTGATTATCGGGATCATGAGGTTGATTTATGGCCTATTCTTCAAAACGCCCGACGTGAAAGAGTCATTTTAGAAGAGGCCTCAGGATGTGATTCACGCCACCTCATACGGGCTCGCCGATTCAGAAAGCAACGAAATCGAATCCAGAATCCCGGTAACGGACGCCCTGCCTATTTTCAAAATTCAGAGGCAGTGGTCCGAGTAAAGTGACATCAATTTGATCCTTCAAAAATATTGGAAGTGAGCTGCACTGTCATCCTGCTGGTTCTTGGCCAAAAAATGCGGTCCGAAGTGATTGATGAGAAATACCGGAATCCTGCATGTGAATCACACCACTAAGAGGTTAGCCCTTGACAAAAAGTCGCAGCAGCTCTCGAGAGAGGGAATATAGTCCAAGTGAACTGGTGGAGGAGCTTCATCACCTAATCAAACTGCGAGCTTTCAGGAATGGATCGTGGATTCACGAGACTTCTCATACACCGTCAGATCGCGATGTGAGGCTAGAGAGATGCATTTGTGAAACTATAAAGAGGAGGGTAAGTAGAGCTATTGGAGGCATTGGAGATTCTCTTCTTTTCTATCACCTGTAGTCTAGAAACAACCCTCCTAAGCTTGAAGCCTATCCTTGCATTAGATCTCTTTTCATCATGGTCTCTCTCAAAGCCATCGACACCGCCTTATGTGTGAGGCCAGGCTCCGGTCTCTAACCGAATGCTGCAAGTGTACTTTAATGACTGCATTAGCAGCTAGTTGCGCAGGTATAAGTAGAGAACCATGCAGTTTGTCCGCTCGACAACAGGTTTCAACCACGGTGGGAGTGGAGGGAAGGTAAAAGTAAGGATGTAGGGCTTGTGGAGATGAGTTTTCAGTTCTAGTGCTGCACAATTCTTCCGTTCTCGGGGCGGAGACGTGCTTTAGCTGTCCTCTTATTTTTCTCTCTTTTTTCTCTTTTTCTCCTTTTCTCTTTTTCGTCTGATTTGGTCTTGCGGCGCCGCATAAAGCACAACCAAACACGATCAGGGCATCTAGTGGATGGGAGTATCAGGTGACATGTTGATCTCTACAGACACGCCCAGTGAGTTATGGAGCTAACCCGAAAGCGAGAGAGAGAAAGGGATGAAGAAGTAAACCAGCGCTCTGAAGACAGTTGAGTAAGGAGAGTGGTTGAACCCAGAAGATGACATCCCCCATCTCATCTCAACTCCTCGACTCTCCACGTAGTTTCGATTCTCCTTTCTCTTTGGGCGAAAATGAGCTTGTTCAGGAGTAGATTCCAACGGGTCCTAGGTACCGTCCGCAGACAGTTGTAAGATCATGCAACCATAGGTTCAAGTTATTCCATGCCCGTAGAAGACCCGCTAATAGATGGGTTGTACGTACATATGCAATGGTTGCACATGTGTGGGGGCTGCAAAATGGGGGAAGGGGCGCTGAAAATAAAACAGTTCCAGAGTTCACTTTTGCTTTCCCCCTCCTTTCTCAGTATTCCTCCCATTCCTACCTCTGTACATCCAAAGAAATTAGAGATATCGATCGACTGACGCAGGAATCGAACGCTGCGAGGTACAAGCCACGAAATGAGTATCGACGAATTAGTTAAGAAATCCCAAGGTCTCGTCACAGTTGCCAGAGAGGAACCGTTGCAGGATGGTTGAGGGACCACCCAGCCAATGGACCGTACAGAGAACCAGAACCTGCAAATCCAAACCCCATGTTGATTCTTTGTCTTGGCATCTTCCTCCTCTCACAGAAGTGTATATGGGTTCATGAACCTCGTAATATTGAGTGAGGCGGATTGGATCTGCCTTACCAGTCGTTAGATGGATCGATCCTCTTTGGCCAATGACCACTCTCCACCTCGGTTAAGGACATGGGAACACTAATCTAGGTGAGAGAATTTTCGAGTGTGAAATACTTATGCACGAAAATTCAACATGAAATGCTTTTGGTGAGGCATTACCCTGCTTGGCTCTTGGCATTGGGCAATATTGGCATGTAGGATTGGGGCATTTTGTCGTCCCCGCCTGCTCAGCCTCCACGACGTGACCAGTTCTTACTCGCTACCATAAAAGATTGGCTGTGGAAATTACCCTATTGGGCAGGACGCCTCGTGCAACACAAGCGACGTTCCACAGTCCAACATTTGATCTTCCTGGTCATGCACTCATGCACACGGACGACGCGAGTCCTGCCGATGGCAATAACAAAACGGGCGGAAAGTTTGGTCCCAGCCTAAGACCACTCTGAGGGCCCTGAGGCCCAGACCGTGAAGTATAGCCTACGGCCGAGCCAAACGCGAAACAACCATGTAACAATGGATCGTCAATCCTTCTCTCCCCTGCAAATGGTTCGTCTGATCCTCCCACTAAACTCCCCTTTATTTTCTCGTTTCTCTTCCCGTTTGCTTTGTTTCTCTTCTTCTTGTTGTTTCATCTTTCTCTTGCTCCATCGACCTTGAGACTCCATGTTTCGGCCACGTGGTAAATAACAACATCTTTCTTCTCCTGCCCTCGTCCTGCTTCCGATGAATGTTTTGAGCTGCTGGACGAGATGCAGCGTCCATATCTTGCAACGGCGGGTGGTTAGGAGGGGACTTTTATTTTTGGCGTTCTTGATTGTCGCCCTGATACTTCTTCAGTACCGTGTAAGCTCCATACTTTCTGCCACCCCTCACTCTGTCTTCCAATTTGAGTATCTGTGCCCTGCGACCTCGGAAGGGTAAAAAGAGCGGCGGCTGGCAAAACAACGTTGAGATAGTAGATAAGTGTACTAACGTTGTTTTCTTTTTTGCGAAAAACACAGTCGTTGGACGGTTGGACAGCAGCCGACTATTGGACATCCGTTCATACCGACACCCTTGACGCCCATTCTATCTCGCCGGGAGAACGAAAGCTAGCGATCATCCTTCCAGCAGACAATCCGAGTCCCGACCTCTGCAAAGTTATTAGCAGCGCTGTCGCGCTTGGCTACCCGGCGCCCATAATCGTCAACTGGAGGAAGGATTTCCACACTGACGCAGATGGCATAGGGCCATCGCAGCTGGGCAAGATCTCTGGCACCCTTAACTTTCTCGAATGGGCGATGAGCGCAAAGGCGCCTCAATCTGAAAGGCTCACTGACGATGACCTCGTCCTCATGTTGGATGCGTATGATATCTGGCTACAGCTGCCACCCAGAGTTCTCCTTAATCGATTCTTCACGAGCAACGAACGAGCGGATCGACGGATCGCGAGGGAGTATGGGGAGGCTAGCGTTAGCCGGGGTCTGATGCAGCAGACGGTCGTTGTCTCAGCGCAGAAGGGGTGTATAGCGCCACGGGACTCTATCTCTAACCTCCACTGTAACAGTGTGCCCGAGAGCACACTCCCGACAAATGTGTATGGCCTCCTGACGGATTCTCTGCTGTCTCGGATTTTGAAGTGGAAATATACTCGGCCGAAGTACATCAACAGCGGCAGCTTCATGGGTCCGGCTGGCGATGTGCGGAGATATTTCCGTCGTGTGAAGGATAGGATGGATCAAGATTTCCGGGCGATGGACCAGGGCCAGGAACTTGGCGGGGACCAGGGCGTGTTTGCGGAAATCTTTGGCGAGCAAGAATCATGGCGTCGGCGGACGCAGAAAATGAATATGGGAGGGGCCGAGGCGGAGACGAAGTTACGCAGCGAATTCGAGTATCACGTCGGGCTGGACTACACCCAGGAGCTTTTCTATCCGACATGTTATTCTGAGCATGACAGCTACTTCGTGTCTTTGAATGATGTCAAAGAGGTAGAAAGGGAATCTAGGCGGCTAGGAGTCTCGCCGCCTCGTGTCCAAGGAGTACCCAGAGACATTGAGGTGGCAGAAAAACCCTTGTCCATGCTCAATTACGGCGGCGATGACGATGCGAGGAGAGGGGGTCGTGGATGGGGGGACATACCGCTCTACGTCGACTTTTGGACAACGGCTATTCCCGTGGCGATTCATCATAACGCATGGAGAGACGGACTCAAGAGTCGCCGTCGAACGTGGTGGGATAAGACGTGGTATTTCCCGTACTTGCGCAGACTTCTGCAAGCACGGCTGACAGAGACAAGGAGACCACCCATGGCAACTTTCCCGGCGCTTAATGGCAGTCTGGATGTTTGGCCGTATGTCTCCGTAGCCCCGGAAACGGCGGCTGTGCTGTTTGTCAGGAACAACACAACGATGGAAGAATGGGGCTTGGAAAGCGCGGGCTGGGGTGATGTCTGCAAAAGTAGCAACGCAACAGTGGAAGCAAAGACGCCGTGGTATGATGAAGTCTTTCGGGATGGCAAAGGCCCATTAGAGTAGAGTAAATTTATTCCTAACATAATTGACGAAGAAACGAAGAACTTTGATACCCAACCTTCTCATGCATTAAGTTATTGTACTTCGTACGGGGACGGTCGCTTCACGATGAGGATTTACGAGAGACGTTCACTAAGACAGGTAGATCTGAGGCGCACCTCGGGAATTTTGCAGTTTTGCTGTCGAGGCGCTATGAAAGGCGCGATTATGAATGATGAAGGATCAAATGTCACGATTGAGAGCGAAGGTTTAATTCTGGGGGGAAATTTTTAGCGAGAGAGAGAGAGATCAATCAATTTGATGCTCATTCGCTGCTTTCCCAAGGTGCTTGAAGACAAGGATTCTCATCGCATTTGAGCGGCGTAAGCTGAGTCAGATTTTCGTGTTCGCATTCACGAATCACAACATCAAATCCGGAAAAAAAGAGCAGACACGTCTGCGGTGAGGGAACGACGCCAGTCTCTCGTTGAAATAACTTCGATGATCTTGAGCCCAGGGCAATTTTTTCCCTCCCCCTTTCTTCGACTTCATCTTTTCCCTCTCCGTTTTTCGGCCCCAGGACGTTCAATAATTAAGAGGAAGAATGTGGAAATACTTCAAAAAGAGTACCCCTGTGCCACCGCCCCTGGTGGCCACAGACAGGATCGTCCCGCTCTCCCAGGAAGATGACACGCAGATTAATCGTGATCTCATCCTCAACTTCATGATGAGGTTTGATTCTGTTCTTGACCCGGAAAAGCTGTACTCTGCACTTGAGAGCCTCTTAAGCCGGCCCGACTGGAAGAAATTGGGCGCGAGACTGAGGTTAAATGTATGTCTACGCCCAACCATGAGAGCCGTTCTCCCCCTGGTTCTGGTCCCTTGAGAACGCGTCGATGAAGAAATAATTCATCCACCGAATGCGATGAGGTGCGGCGCAGGCTAGCTGCTAACACCAACCACCAAACCGCAGAGCGAAGGGAAACTCGAGTACCATATCCCACAGCAGTTCGACCACACCCGCCCGCCATTCACCTATTCCCACATCAACTATGACGTTGCCATCGGCGAGCATCCGCTGGCTTCTCGCATACCCAGTGGATTCTCAGGCGAGGAGCCTGCGATCGTCTTGGACCCTTATGAACTCTTCCCTTTGATGCGACGAGAAGACGCGCCGACTAAGATAGAAGATTACCTGTACAGTGACAAGCCGCAGCTAAGCCTTCGCGTGGTCGCTTTTACCGATGCTACTCTTGTCTGTCTCACCTGGCCACACACTCTCTGGGATGCCATGGGACGACGGGAGTTTCTGCTCGCGTGGACCGCGGTGCTTGCCGGTCGCGAGGATGACGTCCTTCCACTCCATGGCTTCAACACCGATCCCCTCAGTGATTTCTGCGAACACCCCAAGGAGCAGTTCAAATTGATCGACAAGAGCCTTTCGATACTGCAGTTGATCGTTTTTGGTATTCGCTATTGGTTTGAGCATTTTTGGTATACCGAAGAGGAAACGCGTATTGTGTGCATCCCGAGCGCTTATATGAAACGCGTGCGGGAAACCGCCATTGCTGAGCTCAAAGCCGCCCGAGTCGACAGGGGCCAGCCTACTGACGATGTATTCCTAAGCGATGGAGATATAATCTCGGCTTGGGGCGTTCGATTGCTATCGGAGCATCTTCCAGTCGGCAAAAAGCAGACCGTTTGTGTGTTGAACGCCTTCGGCTGGCGCTCGCTTCTCGACCCTGATATTTTGCCGCGATCGAAAGCTTACGTCGCCAATGCCTCCTCCGGTATTTTTGCGTTCCTTAAAGGAGGCGACATCTTGTCTCGCCCTCTGAGCTACACGGCTTCCGAAGTGCGGCGTGCCATTGCGGAACAAGGTACACGTTGTCAGTTAGAGGCTAGTGTGAAGCTCATACGGGAGTCGCTTCGCGCCCGGGGCGTTCCGCCCATGTACGGAGACGCGACCATGCAGCTGATCATCGTATCGAATTGGTCAAAGGGGAGATTCTTCGAAATGGACTTCTCGCCCGCCATTGTGCCTGGCTCCGAGTCTGCGGGTTCGGGTGATCCGACGGGCAAGCCGACTTATATTCAAGCTGCCGGATACGCCAATGGATTTTCTATCCGAAATGCCTTTCAGATTTCTGGCAAGGATGGTCAAGGGAATTACTGGCTCTCGGCCTCATTGAGGAAGCACGTGTGGTCTAGTATCGAGAAAGCTTTGAGTGGTATTAAATCGACGAATTAGACCAAACAAGTTCCTCTTCGGCAAAACGAGCTTGACGGAGATCTTCTAGTTTCGCGAGGTGCCTTGGACCAGGGAGAGAATGGCAGGATCTTTCAAGCAAGAAAAGAAGCGCGAGATGGCTGAAAATGGCACGGTAGGTCCATTTAGCAGGATACCCAATGGTCTTGTATTGAACGGATACTGTACGAAGTAAGTGCAAGTTTTATGAACCTGGCGACGGCCATCAGATTTTAGTCACGTCTAAAGGGATATCCACCGCTAGTTTAGCGTATTGAAAAATGCCGCCGGCTCGGCCCTCTGCGGTTGATCTAGCCTACTAGGATAGGGGAGCGCCACAGGCAGTAGAGGGCATAGCTTGCAATCTCTGACTCAACAATCAATCCGAATGTCAAGAACTTTGATACGCCGCATGATCCTCTCAATATTCGTAACAGGGCAACTCGTGATAATATTGGCAGGCCGCCAGCAGCCCAGCTCGTAGAGAACCTTAAAGGAACAAGCCGAGAGAGCTTTGATCCACCTCTTCTGGGGGGTCAAAGGCGAAAAAAAAAAAAAAAGCGTGGTAAGGCCGTGCGGAGAAGGCGATAAGACTCGACAGGGGAGCGGCGTCGAGCGGTACCATCCCGGGCGTAGTATGCGAAGTCACGCGAGAGCGGGGGGCCGAAGTTCAATCCTTGTGTCAGCCAGTCTCGCAGGGCTGCCTCCAGACTCTGGTTATCAACGAAAGAAGAAGTAGAACACTATAGAGAACGAATCAGGTGGGTTGTGAGAACAAGAGAACAAATTGCCAGAGCCTGGAGTTCCTGCCAGCATTCGCAGTAAGCAGGGGGTACGAGCAAGGGTCCTCTTAGTAATGGCGCCAATCCTAAGTCTCCCTTCCATGGTCATCACACTTTTTTTTTTTTTTTTTTTTTTTTTTTTTTGCGCCAGACGACAGGGTCCATTTCCAGGTGCCTGCATTGTGGGCGGGCCAATGTTTCTTCTCCTGGATCCATCATGATCGTACTCGGTTGGGCTGAGAATTTGAGACAGGCTCGGATCATGTCCAAGACATCTGGGGGCTGGGGGAGGATGTTACCGAGATTGAGGTCGTAGACATCGTCACAGCCAAGGATTATGAGATTATCATCAATCTGAACGCACCTCAATTCGCCCTAGTTTCTTAGAGTCTTTGGAATCAATTACTCATACTAGCATCAAGCGCCGTGTGCAGCATTACCTGATTATGTCCTTAGTGCACCGCTCGTTTTATTTCGATCTGCAATCCTCTTCCAGAATAGCTAGTGAGAACACGTGATGTGCCATCCCCAGTCCCAAGGCATGGGGCACGAGCAATGGAACTGTTAAGACACGGAACGGGACGGCTGGAGAGAGGCTGAAAGTATGCGGGGCGACGTACGGTGATGACTTGTGGAATGAGGGGAAAGTATTCGGTATTCTGGGATGCTCCAACAAGAGAGACACACAGACTTGTATCTACACTAGAAACTAAACTAGATTAGATTAGATGACAAAACGGAGGTTGGGACTTGGGACAAGTTGTCAGGCTCATGACTGCTGCTGCTGCTGGCCTTGTTAAAGTGGGGAGTTCCGTCGGGCCCCCACTCCGGAAGCGCCGGCCGCCTGCAAGTTCCTGAGAACTTCATGTTAACCGGCCATAGCCGCTGACTAAAGAGCCGCCAGATCCGAGTAACAATAATGACGTCTCGGAAAGCTCGGAGGTTCGCAAAAAGTTTTATCACACGACCTTCCCCGGACAGCCTTTGAGTTCTCCCTTTAATCTACAATGCTCTGCTTTTTAGAGCTCGTGTGCCGCTCATGGTCGTGAGAACTTTGCCTCTTCTAGTGATTCAAGCGATTCATCTTCGACTATCCGGGACCAGGCACACATATATAGGAGCGGGAAGACGGGATTAGGAGGCTATGTCAACCTTGAGCTCGTTCGTGAAATGGCTTCGTCTCAAACACTACCAGTTTGAGATTACTTTCGGTGTCTATGTTTTTACACCTGCTGAGAGATTTGTGTTTTGTGAGATCCACAGCCCCTTTCATTTCCCTTCACCGGTTGTTATACCAAATCCATTCTCCCGGCCAGGACTCGGCTTTTTTTCTCTACAATCATTCCTTTGTGTTTCACGAGCCTAACCTAACGTTTCATGTCTTGACTCCAGGGTCGTGCTGTTTCCTCATCACTACGTTAGCACTCATGGCATCCGTTCTTTACCTTCCCCATCAGATCGACTTCCTCCTCAATCGCGCATGGTTCTACCTCAGCGGCGACAAGGTCGAAATCCTAAGGTGACACAATGATGCCGCCCGCTTAGGGGCTTGCGCACGGCGCTGCGCACGGCACGGCTGTGAAAGGTGAGTTATACTTGAATATGGTGGCGCAAATGGTGGCGCGAGCGTTGGACGCTGAGCTGGGGTTTGAGAGCTAAACACTGTACGAAATACTAGAAAGGGGTGAGCTAAAGGGTGGCGTACAGGTTGACGAATTGCCCCATACATATGGACGGCGTTTGGATGCTACGTGGCAGTTGTCTGCTGCACCATCGCAACGATGAAAACGACGGAAACGAAAGATGCTGGTGGATCTTAGATCCAGGGCTTGGTTTTGGCATTCAACCCAGCAATTAACCTGTTGGATCATAATATTCTAATGACTACCCAGACACGATATCCATATGAGAAAATCTTTTCCTGTAGTTTCGTCGGTCGTTATACGTGATTAATGGGCCATTTTGCGCTGTCTGCATTGCCAATGATCTGTTTTATGCGTGGTTGTGAATACTAAACAAAGCGAGGTGCAGTTTTCGTGATGAATGTCGAGCATCTTCAAGACGAGCGCGGCAATGCTAGCCTGTAATATGCAAAGTCGGACGAGCCCACTTTATTTTCGGCATTCTCCAGTGTTTATCTCCCCAGTCGCCATTCCATCGGTACAAATAAGCTCCTTTCTCGTTTAATGCGCGTGGCAAGCTTCTCCGTCCCACGGATGCACTACCCGTTTAGGCAGGTAGTCTAGCGATGGCGGCAGCCTAGTCGAGGAAGAGCTAGAACAGCAAGGGAAGGAGGAAATTGCTAGTACTACTTTGCTTCCTCATTCGATGATACTCAGGGATGCTGAAGTCGAAGAGCATGTAGCAAAGGAAAGTGCAGAGGAAGACCCATGGAGAAGCGGTACGGAGAACGACTGCTCTCCCAATTCTAGGCACGATTTCATTTCTTGGCATGTCTTCGACGAATAGAATATAGGCGTTAAATCTAAGGTAGTCGGAGCCCTCCTGGAGAACCAAAATCGAGTGTAAATTTGGTGTTATTAAACTAAGCCATCCATCCCAAAGCCTACGAATCCGAGGAGCATAAATGCCATGGATGATGTAAGGAATGGGTGGGCTGCAAGGTATTCGTTCGCCAGAAGATAGCCTTGAGGGTCGGCGAGGAAGAAACCTCGAGAGAACAGAACAGCATACGGAAGGCAGCTAGAGAGTTGCCAGTGACACTGGAAAACAAAAGAGCGGAACTTGTATATGCTCCGGATATATACATCCTCGGCAGTGGTAATACTACAGAATAACGCGTCATCATACAGCAACGCGGGAGTAAATTGCGTATCGCGAAGATGAAGATGATGAAGACGTAGAGGATTGTATGCCCTCAAGTATACTTGAGAAAGTCTATTGGTCAGGCTCATAAGATTTCAGGCCCTGAGTCTGCTTCGCAAGGCGCCTGTGATGACAGGTCGAGAAGGAGGCCGTGTTGGGTTTGGGGAAATGAAGATGAAGATGGTATACGATCGGGCTCCGTAAGTACGGGATGACTGAAATGGCATGATATGCGCCCGTACTCTACACTCCGACTAAAATCACTGGCATCTCATGGTACCAATACACGCGCAATAAGTTCGCGGTTCTTGTGTCTTTTGACCCAGCGACGGCTGTCTTCTTTCGGCCCCATCTATCCTGCCTTTACATTCCATTTCTAGCCAGACTCAGACCTATCAACGAGCAGCCATCACGAAGGCGGCGCGATAGCCTTCGGCGGCTCAACCCAGTCGAAATTGCCCATATGCTTCGTCAGCCAAACATCCCCCGGGCCATAGGCACCCCTTGGCTTGGTCCCATCATAGAGAGTTCCACTAAGGAAAGTATGGGGGAATCCCGGATCGAACTCGTAGCTAGACTCGACTTCCTTCACTTCTTCCTCCGTCAAGGTAACGTCGAGACCGGCAATGTTGCCCTGGATGTGTACTAATTTTCTGCCTCCCACAATCGGGAACACGTAGGGTGTCTTTTGCCGCACGTATGAAAGAGCGATGTGGAGCATGTCTACTCCCTTGGCCTCTGCCACACTTTCGAGTACGCGGGAGACCTGCTTGTCGTGCGTGGAAGTTGGGATAAAGCTGCGACCAGGATTATTTTTTTCGCGCTCCTCGAAACCTGCCTCCGTCTGAAATCGACCCTGGTTCAAGACACCGTAAGGGCACAGCCCCATACCCTCGTCGCGGCACATGGGAATGATATCCCGTTCGAAGTCGCGCCTCGCGGCATTCCACATACCCTGGTAGACGACGAACTGGCGCAGTCCATTGGAGCGGGCATACTGGTTAGCCTTGGAGACGATCCAGGCCGGTGCATCGGAGATTCCCAAGTACAAGACCTTGCCAGAAACCACGAGGTCGTTCAAGCTGAGCATCAGCTCTGGGATGCTGACGGTGTAATCCCACCAGTGGACGTAGAAAAGGTCGATGTAGTGGGTTTGAAGCTTCTTCAGCGAGGCTTCCAGGGAGAGCTTCATAGATTTTGAACCGTTGCCACCGTAGTTGGACTGGATCTTTGTCTTGTCGTGGGTTTGATAGCCGGTGGTGTATTTGGTTGCCAGTACGATTTCATCTCGGTTATTGCGAGACTTCATCCACTCGCCTACCCACATTTCCGACTCTCCAGCCTGATAGCTATTCGCGGTGTCGATGAAGTTTCCGCCTCGGCTGTAGAAATGGTCGAGGATCTCGAACGCTGTCTCCTTGCTGCACTCGCCGTACCGCGCCTTGTGTGCCTCGCCAAAGTTCATGGATCCGAGGCAGAGAGGGGAGACTCGAACAGATGCTGATGGTGCCAGCTGCCTATGCCGGGCAAGCAAAGACTCCGGAGGCCAGTTCATCAGAGCCGCCATATTTCTGATTTTGAGGGTATTTCCTATTTTGCTTCCACGGCGCATAGGGCGTACGGATGGTAAAGAGTAGTAGGGGCGTTCAGACGCCCCTAGAAATTAATGATACAAATATAATTTCGAGTCGTGAGTTGAGTCATACATAACACACAGACACGCCCTTCGATCTGCCAACCTCGGAGAATCGCCGCCGCCGCATTCTACAATTACGCCAGAGTGGAGTCATTCTGTCGGATGCTGCACCGAACCACTCTAAGCCCAATCCAACGCCAAGAGGAACAATAACAACCGGTAAGATGGCCGAGCGGTCTAAGGCGCCAGGTTAAGGTTACCTTAACAAGTAATTCCTGGTCCAGGAAACTGGGCGTGAGTTCGAATCTCACTCTTATCATCATTTTTTTTTCATCTTTCTTCTCTTTGTTTATTTTCGTTTATTAATTTTTTTCTTTCCCCTGTCCTCTATTTCTTTTTCTGTTTCCGTCGTTTTGCCCCCTTCGCATAAGAGCGCGGCTGTTTTGTCCCCGAGACTGCATTAGGAAAAAGCAGGGTCTTGAATACTCCTACTAATTGTGCTGGCAGTTCACACTTTCTAGTTTCTAAGCTGCATTTTTCAGAGATAGTTGGTTCTGGAACATTGCTATTAACGCCGATGTACTGAATCCACGCCACGCTACTCAAGATCTGCTAATGGAATGTCTCTAGGCGGAGGTGAGAGCCTCATGCCGAAACTCTGGTGGTCAAGCCTACCCTTGCCTCGGCAGGTCGAATGTGATCCTGTGGCAAGTCGGGGGCCGCAAATAGTCCAGGGAATCTTCCCGGTCTTTGGCTGCGTCTCGGGCGTGAAATCCAGCACCAAGCCAGATTTAGATATACTTGCAAGTAGCTTATCGGTCATGTTCAGTCATTCTCCAACGACGTGAACCTTCCAATAAATCCCAAGAACTTGGCAAGGAGCCACCAGTGGCGTAGCATCAGGCCAGACAACCTTGTGAAGAGCCTCACACGGGACTCCCGCTCACTCTGGTAGGTTGTAAACACCGACTCCAGGTCTAGCGTGCTTGGTGTCGGGCTGTTCTGAACGAGGGCGAGGAGGCGGTTGACGAGGGAGACAGCAGATTCTATGGCGCAGTTACCGCCCAGCGTGAGATTGGGTAACATCTGGTGGGTCGCGTCGCCGACGAGAGCCACGCGACCCTTGGACCACTGGCCTATCATGCCTTCTTCTAGACCCGCAAGCCGAGCACGTCGCTTGGTCTGCCACAAGTCTCCGAAGCAAACGCTATGGTCCTCGACCACAGAGAAATCTTTGAATGTCTCGGCAAGCGTGTCCATTTCAGCGTCGGAATAGTAAGGTCTGTTCGTGGTAGTCTTTTCTCGATGTTGATAGAAGAACTACATAACCGTATCGTCCGAAGTCAGTAAAATGTGAGGTGATTGGGCCTTTGCTGCGCTCAGTCATCTCGCCGGGGACCAAGCCGGGCAAGAGCGGTCCGCAGCCAAAGATACATCGGAATGATGCGGAAAAGCCGCTCGCTAGTTTTGTACGTTGATCTTCGAGACCGCCAAATAGGAGGCTCCGGGTTATGCTGTGAACACCATTGGCGCCGATAAGAATGTCTCCAGTATATTCCGAGTCGTCATCACATCTGACTGAGACGAGATTATCGGTTTGCAAAAGAGAGGCGACAGATTTTCCAGTCAAGACCAGCTCAGAGGCGTGTGGTAATCGAGTAAATAAAAGTTCAATAAACCGCATGCGCTCGAACAGCATGAATGGATGGCCGTGACTAGGGAGAGGTTGCGCGATTGTTCTCCAAAACGCGTCGCTTACCCTCTGCCACACAACTTGCACTATCAGTTGTCAGTGATGGCGATAGGCGGTCAGATCCCAAGCTGAAGCAGATTTTGCCAAGCTCGATATACGGATTGATGGTCTAGCTAAGGCGTTTTCACCAATTCAATGCTCAATTTTTAACCCATGCGTCGATGAATCGAGACTCTGCAAGTAATTGAAGTCTGGACGAATGTGACTCTCGAGTCTCGACTCCTCGAGGGTGCGTGGCCCCCCATGAGCGATCGCTTAGTTGTTCCTAGACTTCCAAGGGTTTTCTTTGGTCGGCGTGTGACCGTGTTACTTACTTTAGGGTAACTGATTTCATCTCTGACTCGTTGATGAGGACTTCGGATGATAATATCAAGCTATATCGGACCCCACTGATGCTTTCCTCTCTCGGGTGATGGCGCGCAATCAACACATCTTCATAAAGTTCGCCATAAAGTACTTTGTACTACTCTTATTTGACGAAATACTTCAATCTAGACATGGACTTGTCGGATTTTGAAAAGGGTCAGGGGTTATGTGGGGGAGTGACTACCACAAAAGTTGCCCCGATTTTCGGGGTATCACTCATTGCATCATTGATTCTCGCGGAAAAATACACTCTCTAATAACGCGGTATCCGAATCCGAGTCCAGGTGTGCAGATGTGTCCTAGTCAGGGCCCACCAAGTCGCGTCGTGATCCCGTCCTCGAAGTTCGAGCCCTGTCAAGCTCCCTGAGGTGGCATTTGAGCTATTCGTGCTCATGGGGCAGCAACGAATCGCAATGCGCCATCCGCAAACGTGATGTAACCCGCCCCAATCCCACCTTCTAGTCCTTCTCGTCTCTGCTTATCATCCGTCACATCGGTCGCCTTGAATGGACATGCCACACCTTTACTCCCTTGTTTGATTAATATTGTTCCTTCTCCAGCTCTCGTCATTGACTATTGCTTAATCCGGTCATGCACAGGAAATTATGAGACAATTTCGCGCGCCTGAGGGGCGAGCCGGGTACCCCGAAAACCCGACATAGGACGAATGGCCCGTGGCCCGTGGTTCTGGCTCTGGTGGGGACGGGAAGCGAGTCCTCGATGGATCAGTGGGGGCTGCGGGGAGCTTCCTAATATCTTGACCGAGGCAACAGGTCGTGCAGGGGGATACACCAGGGCTGAGGTTCAACAGACAATGACACTGCAGATTATTGACAGACTGGACATCGGTTAGGTTTCCGGAGCTGACGAGGAAGTGTAACTGTATGTGGCAAAGTGGTAACATTAGACATTTTCAATTGATGCGCTCGGACGAGCTCTGTTCAGGACTGCCATCCATCGATCCATAAGAACATTGTCCTGTCCCCGCCTCCCCATCATCGTGGTTCTAGGTATCTCCCCAATCCCAGGGCGATACCGACTTGTAATTTGTCAATTAATATTCTCATTTTTCTCAGTCACTCTTTTGCCACAAGTTTTAATCATAATATTCTCGCTTCGGTACTAACCAAGATGCTCTCCCTCCTCGTTGCGGGCTTATACGCCCTCTCTTCCATGCAACATGTCGTCGCGGCTGTGGCTGGGGACAGGGTCTGCAAGGGTCCTGTGAGCTCTGTCAATTGTGAGGGCAAGTCATACGTCTACGAGAAGCTCGCTGGTGTCGGCATTCTCCCTGGCAGTGGAAGGGATAAGTATGGTGATACGCTCGGTGGACTCGGCAGTTCTGCTGCCGTCGACTTGAAGAGCTGGAAGAAGGTGAAGGGAAAGTACACTGGTACTTTGTGGTCGCTTCCCGACCGTGGCTGGTATGTATAATGATGCAGGCGGAGGAGATGCACGCCTATATCCAGGAGATTGACTACAGGTTCATCCCCCTTCTTTTTTGCATTCTTCCATGTTAACATATAGTGGCAGGAACACCGAGGGCACCCTCAACTACCAGCCCCGTCTCCACAAGTTCACCATCACTTTTGACCCTTCTGCCAAGAAGACCAACGTTTCGACCTCCAATCCCTTCTCAAACCTTGCCTTCTCGTACGAGGACACCATCCTCTTCACGGATCCCTCTGGAAAGCCTATGACCGGCATTGACCCTACTGGTGTCTTGAACTTTACCGGCCTTCCTAGCATTCCTGCCGCTACCTACACCGGCGACGGCTTCGGCGCGGGCTCCAATGAGGAAGGCGATACCCGTGCCTGCTTGGATGCTGAGGGTCTTGTCCTCAATGACGACGGCTCTTTTTGGATCTCTGATGAGTACGGACCTTTTGTCTGTAAGTAGCATCCGTATTATCGTTGATCTTTTTTGCAACTTGTTTTCTAACTAATCCTCCTCTTCCTTTTTTCGGCATTCAGTCCTCTTCGACAGGCACGGCAAGATGTTGACCGCCATCCGGCCTCCTGATGCACTCGTACCTTTGAGGAATGGAACCGAGTCGTACTCTGCGGCTTCTCCTCCCCGATATAACCCCGATCTTCAGGTTTCTCCCTCAAACCCCACTTCCGGCCGCAACAACAACCAAGGTAAACCTTCCTCCCTAGATAATCAAGTGCCTTCGTCAACCTATGGGAATCGTCTAACGTGTATCAGGTTTTGAGGGTCTCAGTGCTTCGGCCGATGGCAAGACACTTTACGTCCTTCTCCAGTCCGCCGCTATTCAAGACGGAGTAAGTAGTCTCTCGAGCTCGAGTCGCGGCGAGCTCCTTAGCAGAATGTCTCGCCAAACACACTACTCACTATGTTGCATAGGGTGATTCCAAGTCCACTCGTCGCCATGTCCGTTTCCTCACCTACGACGTTTCCAAGAAGACTAGCCCCGTCCTTGTCTCCGAAAATGTAGTTCCCCTCCCTGAGTACATTGACCGCAATGACGGGAACAAGACCCGCTATGCCGCGCAGTCTGAGGTCTTCTCCCTCGCCAACGGCCAGTTCTTGTTCCTCCCCCGCGACTCCGGTGCTGGAACGGGTTTGGATTATACCGAGTCCAACTACCGCCATATCGACATTTTTGACGTCTCCAAGGCCACGGACATCGCCAACACCAAGTACGACGAGATTGGTGGCGCCGTCTCGCCCAAGGGTGTCCTAGCCGGCGATATTACGCCTGCTGTTGTCTGCCCCTGGATTGATTACAATATCAACTCCGAGCTTGCCAAGTTTGGCCTTCACAACGGTGGTGCCAAGGATCTGGGTCTCTTGGTAAGTTTTTTGAACACTGCTAATAAATTCCAATGTTTTCTCAAATAAAATGCCCCACTCACACACTAATGTTTCCAACTCAACAGAACGAAAAGTGGGAGTCTATTTCTCTCGTTCCCGTCCATGTCGATGAGAAGGGCAGGAGGAAGGGAAAGAAGGGCGAAAAGCAGCATGAGGAGTACTACATCATCACGTTGAGCGACAATGACTTTGTCACACAGGACGGCGCCATGAATTTTGGCAAGATGCCCTATAGTGACGAGTCCGGTGCGGAGATCCAGAACCAGGCTCTTGTGTTCAAGGTCAGGATCCCTGCTTGAACTGGAAACAAGTGCATTTAGAGCGTCGAGAGAGTATTAAGGGTCGGGGATGTTAGTTGTGACTGGGGTAGAAATACTATTCTTAATACTAGTTTTAATATTTGTACAACCTGGTATAGACTACGTTGGACGGGCCTATCTCCCATGTTTTGGGAAGTAGTTATTAGTCACACTTCAGATGTCTAGTAGTGTCTGGGCCCTTTGTATTTCAAGTGCCGTGTCACGGAAAGACGGGGACGAAAGAAGAGGCCGCAAAGAGCGGTGGCGGGGTAAAGGAAGGGAGGGATCGGCTCTCCATTTTTAGATTTTATACATGGTACCTTCCGTCGATACGGTCGACTGGGCCCGCCAGAGCCAGAGCCGAGTTTCGTTCGAGACAAAGATGCTCCGCGTCAAGCCTAAAGGAAATTTTAGCAGGGTCCCAACAACTAGGATCTTCTGTAGCAAAACACCGACGGGAGACGTATAGCTACAAGTTGACACTTACGTGTTAAATGACTCTTCAACTTCTTGGGGGGATGTCGAAGGAAAGCTTCGACAGGTGTGCAAGCTAGAGGATAGCGAGGCGCTACTCGCTCGGCCTGATGGCTTCGTTGCGTGGAGGGAGGAGAAGAGAGACGGCGGCCACGATGGCACGCTGAAGGACGTGGCTTGTGCAGATATTGTGTGCGTGCTTATAGTTTCTGCAAGTAGTACCTTCTAGGTCTGTATTTAGTGTAAGGTGGCCGCAATCTGATCGCCTCCTCAGCCTCGGGCTCGTGTGATATCCTTCAGCCTTCGCCCAGGCTCGATCGGGCCCCGGCCATCTTCCGATACACCGACCTCAGCATCTCCTAATCGAAATATAACATAAATAGTGTAAAATACATATTCATGTATTTCCAAAATAAAATAAAGGAGGGCCAAAGTTTCACTTTAAACCTAGAATAATGCAGGGCTTTGACTTTTTAAAAATGTGTCCACCATGCGATGCAGCACGATAGAAAATCGCAAGGAAGTGGTGCACGACCTAGCCTATCTTCTAGCTGGAGACAGCCCGACATGTAACGAAGTCCTTTGCCCTCCTTTATACTCCTTTGAACAGTCGGACTTCTCGCCCCGATATCCTGCCGCGCGTTGTTTGTTTCACGAAGAAGTGTGTCTAAGTTAAGCGGTTCAGTCCTGCCTCCCACAACTGTCAGTCTTACAGAATACAGCGACGGGTGCCGAGCTCGCCGTCCATAGGACCAGCAAGAAGAGCATACACTCGGCATGGGCCTGACGAAAGTTAAAGTCCTCTGTCTCCCTCAAACCGCCGAACAAGACCTCAGCGTTGGCGATGAACCAGACCGCCATGTATATCCCTAGCAGTAGCACCACTAACTTCTGCATGAGCGCCGCGAACCAGCACGGGCCTGTCCATAGCATCAGGCTGTTGAGCCCAACCGCGCATATTACCATAAGCCCGTACCCTTTTAGGCTCCGTTGGAACCCGGAATGTCGCCACACCAACGCTACGACTTGGACCTGCCAACTCCCCTCGGTAAATAGAATAGCCCACGGGCTCTCGCGCTCCTCCGTAGAAAGAGAATATCTGCGCCCTAAGCCTCGGGCACTGCACATGTCATGGCCTTGTGTGTCCCAGGCATAGCTGCTGAAAAACCACCACATAGCTACACTAACAAGTCCCAAAACACCGTGGCTTAGGATTTCGCTGCATTCTTTAGCAGGAAATTTGCCGGCGAGGGCCTGTACGACGTGTGGAAGCTGAGATCCCATTGCTTGCGTCGCCAACATTCCTTGCCCAAGAAGCCTCGAAAGGCCGAAATAGACGGGGAGGGCCCAGAAAAACGCGAGAATGAGGATCTTAAAGGCGACCCAGGCCGAGCTAGCCGTTTTGATGTTGCTCTCCGTGTATTGCTTTGGGACTGAAGCATCTCTCTGCTGGGTCACACTCTTCACAACGTAAAACCCTCCAACGAGGAGGCCGGCGATGAACAGGAGAGTACATGCGGCAGCGCTCAGCAAGACACCATCCTGTCGTCTTTTGGGCCAAGGATAAGGGTAAGAATCGTCCGCTGAATGCTCCTTGCCAGGCTGCAACCGCGTGAGAGGGCGCGAGTCTTTGCCTGAATCTGGGTATTTGCTGGCCGCGGCCGCTTTTATCTTCGGAGGAAGGACTGGGGACTGCTCCATCTCGGGCGGCACCCTTCGATGTACGAAATGGCCAGACACGAGGAAGCGGAGTGCGGGTCCAAGACGTGGAGATGGTTCATAAAGAACCGCCGCCTAGAAGCGTTGATACGATGCAGCTGAGTGAAGAGGTAGAGGATGTGAAGTGGGAGTCGTGTAGCCAACGGGCGGTCAATGCAGGGGAAGTGGAATGTCGTGTCAGGCTCGATTGAGCCTGATTTAATCGGGTCTATTTTATCCCGATTCCCAGTACGAATTCCTCTTTGCTTACTGAGGACTCCTTGATAGAGAGGCACGTTCATTCCCGATTGATTCATTCTTATGGCTCATCCACATGCTGAAGGAGTCGGAAGTTTGGTTTCGGTAAAATCCACGACCATGATGGTATAATTCATGTAAATTGAATCCAGTTATGTTGGGACGTTGCCCGGGTTTTAGCTGGTGATAGTAATCCTTTCCCAAAAGAGCCTCCAACATTGACGCCCAAACCTTTCCAAGCCCACCGTTTGTTGCGCACCAACGGTGCCTCCCTAGAAGGATCAATGCGCCTAGAACTGACCTGGTAATCTATCGGGCGGCCAGTGCTGCTGACATTCTCAGTATGAATTGGCAAATCCCTCTGATCTGCCCTCCGGAACGACCAGTATCGCTATGTACTGAGCTCAAGAACTCGCCTGGGACATAGCGCTGGAAGAGTCCTGAAACATCGAACTGAGAAGTAATGGTTGGGTATCTTGGATACCGCCGCCCTATTTTCCAAAGAAGGTTCTACACCTGATCTTAGGTTTAAATCAATAAATAAAATCAGAAGGTGATGGAATAACTCGATACTATATATTCTGTGCATACTTTCAGACCTGGTCCAATGTCATGCTATGATGGAAATTGCAATGTACTTTACAGCAGCTTGACGACTGCCTCGAGCGAGCGGGGTGTGTGCCGCCAACGACGGTGGTGCGTGTTGATGTTTGTCTGTATGGTCTGGGCCGCCCGTACCAGTATCAAGCAGTTTCCTTGAACACTCATATCACCAGAGGCTTCCACTTCTTTCGCTTCCGCCCGGCCTTCGTTGTCCTCCCTCGCTCTGGCTCTGGCGTCGCATCCACCTCGCTCACCATGGTCTCATTTCCTGAGCCTTGCTTCTCTTCCGTAGCATTCCGAGCCGACCGAAAGATTTGCCAGGCCACCGCCGCATCAATATTAGAAGGGTCAGACATGCTGCTGCTCGTCTTTCTGATTCCTAATGGTGGTAGGACAGGAAATGCCTCAACGAGCTTAGGCAGAGGCTTTTTGGTCTTAGACGATCGTACACCTTCGTCGTAACTAATTGGCGCAGTAGGTTTAAACCCTTGGATAATGAGTGCTGTTTTCTCGCGTGTCCAGTGGGACTCTGCTTCTTCTCGAGCTTTGGCGTCTCCGGTCGTTGGTTCTGGAAGGAAGGCTCCCCTGTAACCGAGCGCTGGGAATGGCTCGATATTTGTGGCTATCTCTACGTATGTCTTTCCTGCGTGTTTTTCATAATATTCAAAAAATTCCCGAATCTCAAGAGAATGGTGAGTCTCAGCGAGTTGTCGTATTTCGTGCGGATAGGCCGTGTGTATATCGGGGTCTGCCCCGAATGCAGCCAGATGCTTTAATGAAGAGATTATTTCATGTGGCTTATCCTGGGCTGTTTGTTCCAGAATCTCATGGAGCGGCGTTCTTCCATGGTTATCAGTGGCATTAGCATCTGCGCCGCTCTTGAGCAATTCAGAAACTAGCTCCAAGAACCCGACACGACACGCAACATGAAGTGCTGTTGACATAGAAGTCGTGTCCACAACCGAGATTGCTCGTTTCCTCGAGCGTCGCAGGAGGAGGTGCGCCGCCTCCCAATCTCTATTAACGATAGCATTGTACACTGGAGTACAACCCCTGTTATTTGGGATATCCGGCGACGCTCCTCCGTCCAGGAGCGTGCGAATCACCCTGGTCATGCCGCTGACCACTGCGAGATGGAGAGGCGTCTGACCACTACCCCAGCTGTCGTCCAACGATTCCCAAAAGCAATCGTGTTGGCTGCAAGGATGATATCTTGTTAGCGAGGATTGGAAATTTATGTTGGCACCATATGCTAGCAGTGCGGTGGCCGTGGCTATGATTGATGCTTCCCAGTCGTATGTGACTTTAGACGAAAAGGAAGTCATAAACGGCGAGCAAAGAAAACGCCTAAGGTCGCGCAAGGCGTCTGTCTTGCGGATTACAGCATGGATAGGTGCAAGCCCACATTGATTTATCGAGTTGGCGTTGGCGCCCCGGGCAAGAAGAAACTTCGTGGTTCGTGGTAGCCCATAGCTGCTAGCAGTGAAGAGCGCTCGGTCAAGTTCCTCCTGAGTGTTCGCTGGACCGCGTGCCAAGACCAAGCAGAGTGGCTCGAGGTCCGAGTGGTAGCTTAGCTCTGGGCCAATATCCACGCCATGCTTCACTAGATGGATCGCAACTCTTGGCGCATCCATGACCAGCGCAAAGTGGATGCTAGTGGCATCATCGAAGCGACGGGAAGGCACCAACGATGGTAAGGAATAAAGCGATTCCCTCAACGCAGTCGTAATCGAAAAAGAAAAAGCGGACTGGTTCGCCCTCGAGAGCGCCCCTAATCCGTCAGGATGGGATTCCAGGAGATACTGAGTCAAGTTTGAGGCGTCATGTTGGAAAGCACAAAAGAACAGCCTCCGAAACCGCCTTTGGAGCGTATCCTTCCGAGTTTCTGAACGGCCAGCAGGGCGCTTCCCCGTCTGTTGTAGATACGCGTCAATGACCACTGGGAACACGCGGACGTAGAGTTGGCGATTCACACCGCAGACTGAAGCCATGTCTAGGATATTGAGATATCCTAGAATTTCGAGGAGAAGCTCTGTAGGCAGAAAGGGGAGGCTTGGCTGCGGTGCCATCTTAGCATGCTTGCTTGACCTTTTCACATGCTGCAAAATCGCCCCCTGAGTTAGGAAGTACCGGTCACAAATCCCGCAGTTCGCCATGTTGGATGCTAATATATCATCGGGAGCGGGTAGCTACTGTGGATCGTGGAATCCTCAAGAGGCCTAACCCAGCAGCCTAACTGCGGGGGTTGTTGTTAGGTATACAATATCGACGGACTCAAAGTTCACGTGTTTAAATGTGCACAAAGGAGATAGTACTGCAGGCAAGCCCTCAAAAGTAGACACAGCAATCCACCAATATAGATACAGAAAGGTAATCGATATTTCGAACTCACAGTTCTACTCATCTTACTCCATATAATTGGTCAACTTACTCGACAGCTTACAAAATCTAGGCGTTCAAGGAGAAACTGATGCCCAAGGCTGCCATCTGCCTCTGCTAGCTCTCTACCCAGTGAGGTAACGTAAAGTGCGTAGCCATGACGGAACGTGATGGGAGTCTGCGAGTGCTGTCCAGCTTTGATTGCCCAGGCACTTCAGGTAGCTGAGACACGTACACTATAGCAATATATTAGTTGCGCTTTAAACATCTCTTTCCGCCGCTATACTTGTCAAGTCCCTCTAACAGAGGAAAGAGAAAAGTCACAGTCTCTAGCCACTCTTATCCTCGAAGTTAGTTATTCCAATATCAAGTCCAGGGGAGCGGTGGCTTGTAGGGAGGTAGAAAGTATGAGGAAACGTGTTGCATGTAGGCTCATTTCATGGACCCGTAGGATCGAAGTTTTGTAGGCAATAATACAAGACTTTCCAGAGTGGAGTAAGCGCTGTCCATCGGGCATGTGAGGCGACTGAGGTATTCAGCGTGGGTTGAACCACATGGAGGCTCCTAAATGAAATAGCTCAAGAGGAGATCGAACATCTCGCTTCTGATTTAGGAAAAAAAAAATCGTTGGTTGGGATGAAGATACTGACATTACAGAGTCCTGGGTAGAGGTCGTGATGAAGTGTATGGAAAAGGAGGTTCCTAATAATAGGATCAGACTGGCTGATATCGTGCAATCCGGGGAGGTGAAGCAGGGAGTGAATTTTTGCAGTGAAAATATAAAAAGGAAGACGGATGACATAGACTTTGTATGTATGGTTAGAGCCAGCTTGTGCCTCGTTGTTTTGTTTATGAATATCATAGGCACACAGAGGGAATCGAGCTCTAGATAGCTAGGCCACCTAACCATTCAGCAAGATGGAAATCGGAAGAGCTCGAAGTTGACTTCTCGAGCGCGTTTGAGACTGTCTTGACATCCTGCCTCCTGGGTCTGTTGACAAGGCGACAAGTTTTCAGCATGACCCTATTGCGCAATGTGTGAAATGGATGAATCGGTGTTCTCTAACCACCTTCGAGACCACACTGAAGGTTACGACAAGATCGTAGGAGACAAGGCCTGACTTGGACGTTGTCGTGCGGCGTTACTTGTCCATTGAAGCCCAGTAGACGAGACCTCTCACAATTGCTGAAGTATATAAATAAAAAAAAAAAAAATAAAAAAATAAAAAATAAAAAATAAAAGAAATAAAAAAAAAAAAAAAAAAAAAAAAAAAAAAAAAAAGCAACCAATCGCACGACCTTCTTACGGGGTCGGTCGACGATTGTGGAGACTGGAGATTCGAGAAGCCCGGTCGATGACAGCGGGCCGGCTCCTGCTTCGGCTTCCTTGGGCTTTTGACTCCTGGATTATGTTTTCTCCGGGTCGCAAGACGAGAAGAGGCTAAGCCTCATGTACCAAAGCGAATCTCCGAGACGCAATAATTTGAGGGCGATGGACTGAGAGCTGGAATGATCAGGCTCTCGACGCCTTAAGTGTGAGGCCGGTTAAAACGCACGGCAGTAGACGGGAAGACTGCACAAGCTAGTGTTAGAATCCATTTTTAATGGTGCTTCGGTCGTATTGGGCCGGGATAGATTACCAAATTGAGCAATATGACACGGTTGAATCCCAAGCTTAATAGAGTGGACTATAACAATATAAATTACAAGTTCCACTCGCCATGCTGGCATCGGAACTTTCGTACTTGATGGGGCAGTCTAGGGTAGATAAATTCCTCGTCCTTCAAAGAGGAGTGAATCGGCTGCGAGAAACATGGGAGCAGTAGCCAGTCCATTGCGAGATTAATGTTCTAAAGAGGGGAGAGCGCTTTCCGAATTGAAACGAAAATATTTAACTTCTCCCGGTTGGGATGCTGCCAGGTCTGGGAGCAGTCGCCGCAACAACTAAACACCTCATCTTATCTAATGATGCCAAAGGCTCGGAACCACGAGGAGAGATCAAATGCAGCTTTTCTCTGTGCAATATACTATCTTGTGAATGTCTCCTCTGGTCCGGCGAGTGTAGAGGGCGGGCCTGGTGCTTCTATGGAGACGGATGCAAGCAAGCGGCTTGGAAAACTCCCTGATGATTCGTGCCGTCTTTCTCCCGCCGATATTGCTTCACTGCCTTGACAGCTGCAATCTGGATTCACCGTTCTGTAATCCGGATATCCTGACCCGATATTATATACCAAAGCTTCTTTATACCCCGGCAGTCGTTTCTGAATCTGGTAAACATGGTGGGTCGACTAGCAGGCCCACCTTGCCGACTGAAAGACTGTCGTATATTGCCTCTCCACCCTAATTTGCCCCGGATTTTTGGATAGATTAACAACGGACCAATTCCATCGGGCCTGGTCAACAGCCGGACAAGAGTTCGGCGACACATGATATGGCTGCAATATGCGGCAGTTGTCCCCACTCGTCGCCACCATTCGCCTGGCTCAGCATAGAATTGCCCCCTGGCTCAGGCGTGCATCTGTGATGCCTTGATATGTCGATGCAGTGATGGAGGCGGAGAATTATGGCAAATAAACAACGAGGTTCATGTTCGACGAGCTGTAGTCGGAGTGTTTTATATCGCGTACCATTAGGGGGTGTGCAGTACGCTATATATGGATGGAGGATGCCAAGGCGGTCCTCTTCTAGTCCAGGTTGTTCCCTCGCTCTCTTTCCCTCCTTCCCTTCTCTTAAATCTGGTTTTCAGTGTGCTTCGATCGAACCCGCCTAGAGTCTAGTTATTTTCTTTCCCAACATTCAGGTCAAGATGATGCTCAAGTCTCTCGTCGCTCTTGCGACTGCTCAGCTGGCCGTCGGCCAGGAGCTGATGCGCTTCGGATGCTCTCAGCTCACGCTGGACCGCATCGACCCGCTCGTCAACCCCGGTGCCCTGCCGGCTCCCCACATGCACCAAGTTATCGGCGGCAACTCGTTCAACGCCACCATGGACCCGGCGAGCCTTGACCCACCCCGGGACTCGACCTGCACCACCTGCACGTTCGCCGAGGATTTCTCCAACTACTGGACTCCCAACCTCTACTTCCGCGCACGCAACGGAACCTTCAAGCACGTTCCCATTTTTGCCAATCTCGGTCTCGGCCAGATCCAGGGAGGCATGACCGTGTACTACATCCGAGGGTACAGGGCTTCGGACAAGGTCACGACCTTCAAACCCGTAAGTTGTTTCTGACATTATCGGAGCTGTTCGCATGAACCCGTGGTAAATCTAACGTTCTATCAGGGCTTCCGCATGCTCGTGGGCGATGCTGCCAACCGAGACCCCAAGAAGGTCCCCAAACAGCTCTGCTTCCGATGTGAGCACAACTACCAGCAATCTCCCTTCGGTGGCGCTCCTTGCACTGGCACCGACACCACCACCTTCCCCAAGGAGGCTTGCGGTGGTGGCTGGCGTGTGACTATTACTTTCCCCACTTGCTGGGACGGCAAGACCCTCGACACCCCCAACCATCAGGACCACGTTGCGTATACCTCTTCGGGTTCCTTTGAGACCGGTGGCGCCTGCCCGGCCTCCCACCCCGTCAAGATCCCCCAGGTCATGTACGAGATCATGTTTGACACTGCTCAGTTCAACGACCCGAACGAGTGGCCCGAGGATGGCTCCCAGCCCTTCGTCTGGGCCATGGGCGACACCACCGGTGCCGGTATCCACGGTGACTATCTCTTTGGCTGGAAGGGCGATGCTCTTCAGAGGGCCATGGACAGCAAGTGCAACGGTGTCAACTGCCCCGGAATGGAGAGGCAGTCCGTCGATGTCTCCAACCAGTGCGCCAAGGGCCAGATGGCCGCCGAGCCCGTTGGTGATGATGGCTGTAAGTTATAAAACATGGCCCCCTACCCCGAACAAGGCAAATATTTGTTATTATTTCAAAAAAAAATACTAACCCTTCACGCAGGGCTCACTTCTCTCCCTGGCAACTGGGAGCTCTCTTAAACCGGAGTCGTGTCTCTCTATCTGGTACCTTGGTTGGGGAGTAGGATCAAAAGGTATCTGTTTGATCTTACAAGATTGTCATCTCAGCTGAGGCTACAAAATACTCTTCTTTGTATATACCTAGCATCTTACAATTAGCGTATCGTGCTTGAGAGTATGCGATAAGTTTGTGTGCGACTGTTTGTGTGTTTCGTGGTAGAGGTATCAGAACCAGAGCTCGTAAACACATGCTAATAAATTTCTTGCTGCTTTGGAAAAATTCATAAACATTTTTATATCCGGGCGAAGTTCGTGATATTGCACGGCAGTGCCGGCACCAGTCATCCCGTGTTTCCCAAAGCACGATGCGGCAGAGCTCATGGGGACCTTTGAACCAACATTTCGATCTATTTGTCTCTATAGATAGGAAGGAGGGAGGAGGGAGGAGAAAGTCGAATCGCCCAATACTGAGATGAACCGCCTTCAAGATGATTTACGACGACCACAGGTGACAGGGGTGGGTCAAACAGTTACAGGAGCAATCCTCACCGGGATAATCATTCTTATTATTTCATATTAGTGCCTCTCTCAGCGAATATTCAGACAGCCGCGAATCATATTGCCTCGTAGACGTAAAGAGTTGAAAGTTCTTCGTCTGGTAGAAAGTAGAGCCTCAGCTTGCCATTTACAATGGCGACATCAAATGGATTCTTGGCCATGGGAGAGCCCTTGTCAGTTACCATCGCGATAGGGACATCAGCGAGAGGCACCATGGTCAGGATGTCGACAATGGCGACTCCGCCGATGGTGACCTTGTCCTGCTGGCCATCGCCTCCGCCAATATCGCCAATGCCACTACATATCATCACAGCGCGGAAATCGTAAGTCTTGGAATGTCCGAGGAACTTGCAGTCCTGGTAGTCGATCCATTTGCTCGGATTGGCCGTGATGGCGAGAGGAGTCGTGAATTCGGGAGTAGGCTCGACCGGGTAGGCGAGAGACCAAAGAGACGCCTTGCGAGAGCCCCAGTTCAAAGTTACAAATTGGCCAGTGGACATGTCATGCACGACACCGCCTTGGTGGTCGCGGACCCGAAGAATCGGCTCCGGCTCTAGAGTCGAGGGCCGCATACGAACGACGGTGCCGGTGGAATTAGGACGGTACTCGCTGAGGGTTGCCCAGATGTATGTACCGTCGTAGTCAATACCGCCATTATGGTATTCCGTGTCGCCTTTCTTGGAAATAGACGCATCTGCGACACGGCGTCCCTTGCCATCAAAGACAATCATGTGCGCGAAGCCGATGCCGGGAGTGCGATCAGTGCCATTGATGGGCTTCTCATATTTCACGGTCCTCTCCACGTATTCGCCGGCCGAGACGAAGTACCGATCCGCGCCCAGACGGACAATTCCCTCCGGTTCCCAGGTGGGACCCTCAAACTCGATCTTCTCAACGCGATTCCATGCCGTGGAACGACTGAGGGCATTGAATTGACGGATGATCTCCTCGGACTGCGACGACGAGCCTGGAAGAGGCAGTCGTGTAGGCGCGATGGAGTCGGCAGTGTGGTTATTCGAGAAGGTAATATTCAGCGCGGCTTGCGTGGCGGCGGCCGTGAAGACGACGCTTGCAATTGAGTGCAGGATAGGCTTCATCGTGGCAGCGACGAATTGTCCAACGCTGATCAAGCCAAGACTCATCCCGGTCGAGAGCCCCCCGGGCAGGCCAAGAAAGCCACGCTCTAGCTATTTATGTCTTCCGAATCGATAGTGGCGACGGCTGTAATACTTGGGAGACTGCCTGTTGTACGGTTTGCAGGACGGAATCATGGAAAGGAGGTGAGAGTGTCTTTGCCCTCTCACCCTGTTTCCAGCCACATCTAACCTCACGTGGGCGGCACGCCGACTTCATTGGCTGTGGCGGCACTGGAGAGCAGATCTGTTTTCTCCCCCACGAGTTCTCATTCGTTCTAGTGAGTCTCTGCCAAGCCAAAACGACACCATTTTCCGCATAGTATTGCAGGTTCAGAATGGCACTTTACGGTTTCGTTCACCGAGCATCTGGCCTGAAGGGTGCAAGATGATCAAAGTACTGTTGCATGAGGGTAATTTTGGATCACCATCGCTGGAGGATAGATCTTGGCGTGGACTAGTGTGCCGGACACCGTCTTCTCATCTTACCAAGTGAAAAGGAAAAGTTCGGGCGGCAAATGAAGATTGATCCTTCAAGATTTGGTGACTTATAAGTCATAAATCCCCATGTATTTGATTTTGTCTTCGGTATCGAGTTGCCTCAGTTCCTGAGCAAAGTCTCATCGACCAAGGATTGCCTCCACACTCGACACGTCGTTCTTTACTTGACTTACGCTCGTTTACGACTCTCATTTTCATTTATAATATTCAGTATTGTATATATTCAAAAATTTACGTTTCTCTTTAAATAATCGTGGCATTAATCATAATGGCTACCAAAACCTTCCTCGCTCTCCTCCTCGCCGGAGGTGCCATCGCAAAGTCCACGTGCCCGGTGGTCAACTGCACCGACACCTCGGCCCTATCCGATTACTCGACCCTCCGTCTCCGAGAAGTCGGGGCCCGGAACACTCTCGTAAGTTGTGAGCAAGGATTGCGCTTGCGTCGTTCATGGGAGTATTGGTCTACGATCTAACATCCATTGCAATGTAGGACTGGAGAGTCTGGCTCCTCCGCGATGGGAAGCCCATCTCCTTCTGGCACGACGTGCCTGTGTACCCCGATGAGTCTAACCACCAGGTTGTCAACATGGTGGTTGAGATTCCTCGTTGGACGAACGGAAAGATTGAGATTAAGAGGACCGAGCCCTTGAGTATGTCTGCAGAATATTGTATCTTTGGCAACAAGTGACTGAGATTACCTGGTGTAATAGACCCCATCTTCCATGACGAGAAGAAGAGTCTGCCTCGGTTTGTGGAAAATGTGTGGCCTCACAAGAGCTACCCGTTCCTCTATGGGTCCATTCCTCAAACCTGGGAAAGCCCCAACTTTAAGCACAACTTCACCAATTTCGAGGGTGATAACGATCCCGTTGACATCATTGACATTGGCTCCGAGTATGCTAAGCTCCCAATTTTTTGTTTCCCGATATTTCTTACTTCCAGGCTAACACACCGTAAACAGCCCGGGATATACTGGGCAGGTCAAGCAAGTCAAGGTTCTCGGTGGTCTCGCACTGGCCGATGTACGAGTCAACTCCCGAACGGCATGATATGATAGTTCTAACCGGGCGATTTTAGGGCGAGGAGACAGACTGGAAGATTATCTCTATCGACGTCAATGATCCTCTTGCCGCCCTTGTCAATTGTGCGTGGTTATGTCTTTCTTCGTTTTCTCTCTCTCACTCTCTTTTTTTTTTTAGTTTTTTTCTCTTCTTCTCTTCCTTTAATAACACCGTCCGCCTTCTTTCTGGACTGGATAACTGGCTGACACGCGATGGCAGCCGTTGAGGATCTTGAAAAGTACCGGCCAGGTCTCAGCCAAACCTACCGCGACTGGTTTACCGTAAGCTCGTCAATTCAGCGTCTCGATGAACCGAACTACTAGTCCAGCACTAATTCCTTTGTCCTCCAGTACTATAAGGTGGCGCGAGGTGACTCTGTCATTCCCATCGTTGGCGATACATGGCAAAATGCCGACTTCGTCGTCAAGGTCCTCGAGGAGAGTCACAGATTCTGGCAGGACCTTGTTGCTGGCAAGGTGGACTCTGGTGAGATCAACTACAACCAGACTTCTGATGCATCTCTGGACAGCTTCGTGCCCCGCTGCGAGGCTGTCGATGAGCTCAACATCCCCAAGAAGAATGCCAAGAAGCCGGCTGCTGCTGTCCCTGAGAAATACAGCTGGTGGTACTACCTTGACGCGGACTATAAGCTCATTGAGTTTCCCAGCAGCTCCTAAACCCAAACGGGCCCGGCTGGCCTGTTAATCCTCCGTACAAAGTCTCATTATGCCGTTGAATAATATTAATCACATTGATCCTTCAAACACCGGTGATACGAACTATGGACACTGGAAACAATTGGGAGTTAAGTTGCCTCTTTTTTTCCATGGATGCCACCAGTCTCCGCATCATGTCTTGCTCAAATACAGGACCATCTCAAATTCCTCCTCATTCTCGCCGTATATTGAAAACCCGCAGGCTTCATAAAGGGCTCTTGCTCCCACGCCTCCCTTGAGTACCCCAACTGTGATGACGGTATTTGCGCCCTGGAGATCTCCCTGCTGTTTTGCCACTTGTAATGTTCGGTTCAAGATTCGCCTGGCGAATCCTTTCTTTCTAGCCTCGGGTCGCGTGTACACTGCATTAATTGACCAGAACAGCGTCCCACCCGAGTCGGCGGCTTCATTGGTAACGAGGCCGTTAGGGGCTGAGAGCGGACCTCGAAGAGTGGCCGAGGAGAGCACTGTCCGATCGCGACTGTCAATAACGACAAAAGTAGTGGCAAGATGGCTTGCCACTCTCCTGACCCAGTCGCTGTCCGTCATGTTTATTTCTCTCGCATAGGTACTACTAAAGGCTATCCAGCAGACGAGTTAACGAGGGCCCGAACTTTGTGTGTCATACCGCATGAACCAAAAAAAAAAAAAAAAAAAAAAAAAAAAAAAAAAAAAAAAAAAAAAAAAAAAAAAGACGAAGAACGAAAAAAACAAGAAGAGGGAAAAGAAGAAAGTAAAGACACCAAGCGGCCACCCACCTGCCGGGCTCTCTTGCAAAGAGAGTAATCTAAATGGCCTATATTTGTCAAGGTAAAACCTGACTCCTTCATGGTCCGGGCGGATGACTTCGACGGTCCATTCGCGGTCTCTCTCAGGAAGCTCTGGACTGGCGATATCTCCCATAATACTCAAGCGATTAGTTTCTTGTCTCGTTCTATAACTGATGCTCATGTCTTCTAGGAAAGTACTAATTGATTCTTCTATTGTTGGATACCTATTCTTCTTCTCATTGATATTCTTCGTACGCGCCCCATCTACGCCCTTCGCATCTACGCCCTGTCGGTCATGTTCTGTGACTCATCGCCCGTGGTCCAAACCAGCGTCTGAGATGGGACGGAAGTTCGAAACACTTAATAAATACCAATTGGACGTACATGCAGCCTTTATTATCACTGAGAGTGTAGGGCTGTTCAAATTATCATTTCAGCATCAGGCTTGCCTTTATCTGACGCCATCAAGTCAAGATCTGCAATTCTCAACTCCAGCCTGTAGACAAATACATTGGTTACTGTCCTTAGAAGTATGGCCTAGTCCCAGTGCTCAGCAGGACACCACAACTAGTGAATCCATATTCTCTGGGTCCAAAAAAGACGATAAAGCGGTGCGAGCGCTCTCACTCATCTGGGTAACACCAGATCTCGAAAGTATTTGTTATTCTTGGCAAAAGCTAACGCGTTCCACTTACCTCGGTCGCTAGTGAGCCCTTTTGAAGCCATACACCTGAGGACTCAATGTCACGTCATTAAACTAAAGCGAACCAGGACTCAAGCGTCGCACGCAGCACATTGTGCGACCTTTGCCACATAAACCAGATCGTTCTACCCATAAGTATCCACCGCCGGTATTGCGTGAGATACCGTCATGATACTCAGCTTATAGAGAGAGTCTGTGCCGGCAGACGCATTGATAGATCATCAGTTTAGCGCGGTATTAACACTCGTATTAGAAGAGCTAACTTACAAATGAAGCCGCTCGAGAGTTTCCTCGGTGGAGATTGTGGCTGTTTGACGAGGGCTGGATGGAGAGTGGAGCAAGGGTTTGAATGAAACATGGCGGAAAATGCATTCCGGGAGCGATGTCTTCTTGCCTCGTCAGATTGAGTGTAATTATCTCTCTTCAGTCTCCATAGTCCATGGGGAGAAGAATATTAAGGCTCATGCACACCACTGCACGTTCTTCTCACACGAATAAGACAACGCGTCCACCTCACACGAGAAAGAGGCGTGACAGGTTGCTACCCAACAATTGGTACGAGCGAAACGCCTAAATCGTGGGGTGGCCACGTCTTGCAGTGGCGGGTCAACACCTCTACCGTGGAAACTAAGATCTCAGTGGAAATTCGCCATCTGAATAGTAACTTGGGCAATTGTATCGTCCTTGTAGTCAGTAGGGAAGTGCGTAATCAGCGTCCCATACGTGTCGATATATTTGATTTCAGCATCTGTGGTAATAATAGGGATCATCGATGCCTTTCGAGTTCAGGAAAGGTACTTCATGACCCCCCCCCCCCCCCCACCAAAAGTTGTCTACGGGGCAAGGCCACCCTGAAATTATCAAAAGGAATTGCCATGTTTGCTAAGGACGCACTGGTATTACTCACTGTTGACCATCAATATCAGCCGAAGCCGAAGACACGAGTCGTATAATGTCATCTGCTCGTAATTCCCATTATGATAACTAAGGTAGGGTATGTTGCCCACCCTTCGTCCTTCCTTCTCATGACTTCCAATGAATCAACGCAGGTGCCATCGCCGTCCTGGGACCGTATATGTTGGAGCGGAAACGTTTCTAGATACCGATATAACCCGCCATGTCGTGCCCCCACCAAGCCTTCGTCGTCTAATCCAGCTAATCCATCTTTGTCTTCCTCAGGCCAATACACGCGTATCTTGATAGCCTTGAGGGCGGCCAGCTCACTCTCCATCTCCGGTAAGTCATGGAGAGCCTGAACATGGTCACGCACTCGCAGGCGAACAATTTTCAAACGTGGTAGTCGATGGGGTGCGTCAATAGCCAAGCTCTTCAGATCTTCCAAAATAAGCCGGGATGCATAAAATAAGTCGACCTCTTCGATCGAAGGTGGAAGAAACTCCAGCAGTCGACCGGTGGCGATGTTGGTTTCGATGTTGAGATAACCGTAGACCGTGATTTGGTCAATGGCCAGCACACGAAGTCGGTTGAAGCTGCGAAGAGATGGTATGATGAATTCTGGAAATTCGTCCCTGGCAGTGCAGACGAGGGCTAACCACTCCAACGTGTTCGCAAACTTTTCAATTGCTGTCACGAAAGATGGTGTATCCCAAGACCGGAATCTAACCCAGCTGGTAAGGGATAGACCTGACAGCAGAGCTTGTGCTGCCAGGATGGAGGTCAAATATTTGAAGTGGATGTTGTGAAGTGTGAGTTGCTGTAAGCTAGGGACGGGGAACTGGAATTGACCGCTTTCGACTTCAATGGCAGGGGGCACGCAGTGAAAGAGATCCAACTTCTTAACATTGGGTGCTCTTGCGAGGATGGCATCGTTCTGGCGAAGTATATCCCAGTCTATTTCGCGCGTGTAGATCATCAGTCTCTCCAAGGCCGGGAATGTCACGCTGCTGTTTCGGAGGCAGTTCATCATCGACACTGCCCGTTGAATGCTGCCAACGCCAGGCTGGTCAAGTACCCGAATGAATCGAATGACTCTGACGTGTCTGGCAAGGCCAGGACTCTCCAAGATGCTGCGAAGGAAGAGCTGAAACTTTGGGTCATTGACTGGCATAAGTCTCATCCAAACCCAGGAAATTCCGTGTGCGGAGTAAAAGTGGTACAAGAACGGTTGGCAAATATCGTGTAACCTTCTCGACGATCGGCATAGAGCAGCAAGTGAGGCCTGCAACGGATGCATGTCCCAAGAATGGCTCGGCAAAGGGCGGTCTGGGCGAGAACAATGGGCACATAGGTTCTGGCAGATATTGGCGAGCAGCTCTGTCGGGAGAGCGGTCAAGTGATCCATGTTGTTTGAGAGGTGGTAGGAGGTTAGAGCCCCTGCCTAGCTCGAACTGGGGCCGAATAGTGTACGGAGGTTTAGGACTGAGGTTGAAGACTGATGTGGATGGAAAGGAAAGTGTTCCTGTTGTGGGAATGAGAAAGGGAACATTGAATATTTATAGTCGAGATTGCCTTTGAGGTGGTGCAAGAGTTTGGTTCTACTCTCCACTGGAGCAAAGGTTTGACTGGAGCAGCGACGTCTCATCGAGGCACAACTGGGTTAATACCTCACCAAATCGTAATAGTTGTTGACATGAGTTAGAGAAATATGTGAATCACGAGTCCCCCCGGTTATTCCATGGTAGTGTAACATTGGAATCACTCTGCTTCAGTAGCTAGAAGGCCAGACACTTCGCTTTCCCAAATCACCCTTTTCGGGGGCAATTACTAGAGGATGGTGTGGGGAGTCAGGACCGCAAAAGCTAGGAAAAACAATTGAATTAGAACATCGCCCAGCAACGTTGAATTGGAAACCAGACACCCATCGGCATCACCCAATCTGGGGCTTGCACAAACGGTTTCTCTTCGTCCACATAGATAGCCAGGCGAGCTTATGCACCAACTCTGCTATGGGTATTTTCAAGTAACCACTATCCCCACTCGATACAGAGAAACCTAGGCGGTATTATTATACACATGATAGGCTGTATACTCATGTAGCCGAAGTTGTTCCCATACCCTGGGTCTGTCCATGCCACCAGAGAATTGGGGCATCCCTCTCGGATAGCATCAGGATTGAATCATTCAGTTAAGTCCTGCAATTCCGTAAAAAAAGGGCACTTTTCCCGGCCAGGGCCGAAGCCCGTTGCCAACCGCCATGAATCCCGTCCTCATTTCATATATTGCCGCTTATGTCCTTCGTATTACAATGCCATTGGAATAAGTTAGAACATAGAGAAGCTCTCTTGTCGAGAGGCGTTCCCTGGGTTCGTGCAACCTCAAATGCCACATTTAAATGGCCACTCCGGATCAGTTTGGGTTACTTTGCGTCTCAAAATGTTAGCATTTTGTCGTATGACCGGACATCCTCAATGGCGCCGGACTCGATTTCAGGCTGCATAGTCTACAGGCAAGTATTGGGGCAAAGCAAGGCAAAGCAAAACAAACTGTCGATAAGACTGCTTATCCTAGGAGTTGTTCATGTCAATATCTAACGTCGTCTGACTAAAGCTAACGACAGACTCAGAATTCATCTCGGCTAACTTGATGCCAAGGCAACCGGACCTCCCTGTTGTGTGCCATGGGAACAAACTGGAGAGGGTAATGGGTCATTTTTCCTTTCCTATTTTTCTTCTCTCTTTCTTTTCAAAAATCTCGGTGGAAAGAAGGGAAAGGGGAGTTGAGGTATGAGATGTCGTGGTTGTCCTATGGCACTAAGAAGAGAACATCAAAATCGGTTGTCTTATTACCTTTGGGTGTGTTGAGCAGATATCCATCCACGAGCCGGATTCATGAAAAGAATAACGTGTTTCACATGAAAATAATCTCGGCAATTGTCAAGTCACCATTTTGGGATGGCCCTTTGTTGCGCTTTGTATGATACAGTTCTGTCCGAGACGGATCGGTCTCTCGCAGGTCTTGAGTCTTGATTGATCTCTTGCAGGTGGGAGGGGTAAGGGAGAAGAATGTCAGGAGACCCTAACTTGATCAAATGATTTCTCGAGGAGGGAGATGGGTTTAGAATTGGCGACTACTAGGGTAACCGATAGCGGAATCCGCATAACATCATCATGCCCAGATACCGGGCCTCTGGTAACTTGTAAGGGATAAAGTGGGCGTGGCGTCCGTAGCGGCAAGTTAACACCGCTATGGCATCTGTTAATTGCTTTGATGGCGATGACATTGGCGACACCGAGGATGCGTGGTCTAGCCCTAATGGTGGTCCCAAGATCTGTTTGTCTTAGCTCCGGTGATATGGGGCTAAATCACTCAAGTTTACTTGACACCTTTGGTCTTCCAAGTACTTTGGAACCGTGATTGTTTTTGTACCTCGGCGTTCCGTCACCTCCCTGTGGCTGAATGTTCTCGCAAAAGTCTAGCGCAAAGCCACACCCACTCACTCGGCGTCAGGCTCTCCTTGCCACTGCCAATGCCAGCTCGACGGCCGCCTGGAAGGGAAAGCGGCCCACTAACACACACGCCACTTAAGGCGAGAGTCAAAGATTTACTAATGTAAAGAACTAAAAGGGCCAAGAGAGCCAAAACAGAAGCCCGAATGGGATCAAAGGGAGAGGGGAGGGGACCGGCAGATCAATAATCATTCCGCGAGCTGTCTACGAAGCAAGACGACAAAAGTCTCCAAAATCATTCTCTCCACTACTGCACTACACTAGGCCTATCAACCTCGTGTAGAATTGGAGAGCCTCATTCAACCATTGTCACCGGAGAAGCACTAGACTCCTTCCGGCATGCGCTATTATTGGAACATTTTTACATGGCTCAAATGTATTGGCCACAAAAAGTATTGTATTTCATAGTTGTCAACGCCACTACACAACGCGCGCGGGACCCCCGATCGACTTTGCGTCTTCTGCTTGTGGTCTGGGAAAAAAATTACTTTCTTTTTTTTTTTTTTTTTTTTTTTCCTTCCCCTTCTTCCGCTCCCCGTCGCTTCCTCTCACACAACCACACGTGCGGTAATAGCACAAACCTAGCGGTTCGAGTGGTCGGGACCATATGGTCATTGCCCTGACAGTGGGAAACGGTGATGGGCCTATTCACCTTGGTCCTTCTGACCATTGTTCTGGCCTTCCCTGGCTCGGAAGCTTCGGCCATCGCCCAGAACTGCTCGGCCTTTACTACCGACGCAGGGTCGGTCTTCACCCACCATCGCTTCTATGACTTCCGAAACCTCTCCAAGGATGCGGGTCCTTCCGGCCCCAGCTCGCCAAATCCAGCCTTGTCCCGCACCGTGGGTGACTACTGGACTATGGACTGGGAGGTCTCCAACCTTTTCAAGTGGGAGGCTCACCCAGGATGGGCACCAATTCTGTACTCGCCAGAATCTGTCGATCGCAGTATGTCTCCACCAAGTTACTACTACCACTGATAATTTGTTAAACGCCACACTCACGCATGTACATGGAACAGAGCAAGATGGTGACGGATCCCTTCTTGAACTGAGCACCACGCAGCTCAAGAATGGCACGCAAAAATCCGCCGAGCTAATCTACAGAGAGTACAACATCACCACCCTCTCGCTGCGCATTCGGGCGCGAATCACAGGAAGTTCCGGTGCCTGCGCCGGCTTCTTCACTTATTACAACGACACCCAGGAGACGGATATAGAAGTCGTGACGCGGGATCCCGTCGAAATGTTCCACGGCTCCAATCAACCCACCTACGACGCGCAGGAGCGGCCCATTCCTGACACGTCGTTCAACATCTCGATGACTACCGACAATGCGGGGAAATCCCGCGAAGAGTGGAACACCTATCGCCTTGACTGGATCCCAGGCCAGAGCTCGTTTTATCTGAACGGGATCAGGTTGGCCCAGACTAGCAAGAACGTCCCCGTTGAGGAGAGTAGGCTATACATTAGCATGTTTGGCAACGGCGGCTCATGGTCGGGCCCTATGGAAGTTGGGATGGACGCCACTCTGGACGTGCAGTGGATCCAGTTTGCCTTCAACTCTACTTCTGCCAGTCCAGGATCAGGTGGCGTGATTTGCAACATTGATGACCCCGATTTCGTGAAGGACCTCCCACCTCCGGAGAGCATCCAGGACAGCGGGCAGCCGCATTCAGCTGTGCCGTTCTTGAAATTGATCCTTCTGTTTGTATCCGTTTCTAGTACGATATTGTTCTTTTAATAGATAATTCTTAATACCCCCACGACGAAGTACTGAGGTACCAAGAGTAGTATAGTGTACGCTACGAAGTAGATTATTTTGTGCACCAGAAAAGAAACTATTACTGCACTCTCCACCCCTATGCAGGTGATCGTCTGCCACTTTTTAAGCAGGGAGGCCCATCTTCATTTCGCTTGGCATTTTTGTTTGTTTCGGTGGCGCCAATACGATTCCGTTCCCGGACACGTTGCTCTCGTCCAGCGAACCCGCCCGCCCTAGCCTGGATGAGGGCGACGACAAAAACTTCCCTGGGGAACTCGGTCTGCCTCCCAAGAGCTATGACCATCATGTTACATACGGGAAGCATTTACGAAGTATTTAATTTGTGTGGTGGTGAGTTGATGCGCTGGTGGCTTCAGACCATATACTACCCGGGTAGGGCTGATGCTTCAGAGAGTACACTAGATGTGAAGTATAGACAAGAACCGCTGCTAACCAGCATCCTGTCCGATGGTTCAGGTGCGTCAATATCCCGATCGGGTTGTATCGTCACCAGCAACTGGCGATCACCTGGAGCGGTGTGTTAACGTGGAAGATGCGATCTCCAACTCCACCATCGCGTCATACGTCTCCGCAGAGCTTGCCATTTTAGGTCATTTCGTTTAGTATCTAAAGAAATACAAATAGGGAAGAAAAAAAAAGAGGAAAAAGGAAATACCAAATTAAGCTCTATTCTTCGATGCATGTCGGAGACAGTCTCAGCCCCAGCCGTGACAGCAGCGTAGTCTTCAAAAGTTTAAATGAAGATATGGACTGAATTAGGCTCAATCGAACGAACTTTGGGTCGCCCCAGTGGTAGGAGTGGGCTGTGTCTGCAAGAACCCGGGAAATATTCAAAGAGAAATTTTTTCTGTGTGACAGATGCAGGGGAAGTGCATGCCAGAGGAGCCGGCTAGAGCTGAGAGCGCAACTTTGCTCATGAGTCCGTCCCGCGCCGCTCCCCCTTCTCCCATCTTTGTCCCTTCATTCCCTCCCACGCACAACGTGCGCGTCCACCAGTCCGCCATCACCGAGTCATATTTTAGTGGGCGGGTCAATCGGCGACTGGTTAATGAACAAGGGAGGTCGCATGAAGTCAAGGGCCAATGAAAAAAACCTGCCATGGGCGTAGTATCTGCGCAGAATTCAGCAGTATTCTCCTTAGCGCCAGGCTAGTCCGATCGATCGATGTCGTCTCTTCCGCTTCTGCCCTAGTGGGCTTCGCAGCTGGGCTAGTTATACGAGTTCTAGAGACTAACGAAAGAAACTAGCCCGGGGTGGGAGGTCGCGGACTCCATCTCATTGGTTCGATCCGAGCATCAGTGCCGTGTTCCCAGCTCCCTGGAACCCTGAAAGCCAGACCCCTGCGCCAACGTCATCTGAAGAACCCTAGCTCTAGTGTAGTGTACCCAAAGATCGGCATCCGAAGTACGAAGTAGTTTATAGTGTACACTACGACGGCAGGAATGCGTCGCAAATTGACGATTCGTATGGCCAGATTACGATATATTTCTCGAGAGCTTCGTAAGCCTGCAGGAACGATACTCGTGCACCTTGCCGTCAGAACCGTCGGCACCATGGCCCAGAAAGCTCGATATGGTCTACGCGAGGCGATTAGAACATTGAATTATTGACTACTAAAATTGAGAATTCCGCCTCCTCTTGCCACTTCACTCCGATTCCCCATTCGTACTCCTTGGCTACCCCACCGCACGGAACTCCTCTGACTCTAGCTGGCGCTCGTGGCTGCCAAGGATTCAAACGACGGAAAGAAAAACAAAAAGAAGAAAGAAAAGAACAAAAGGGGGTAGAAATACCTTGCTGTGGGTACCTTTCAACTTAGTACTAGTCTTCAGCCGCCCCTCTTACCAATTTACCACCATGTGTACATATGTAAGGAACGCTACAACCTGCCAATAGTTCAGAGTTACTGGTATGGAGTCCTCTAGCACTACACTACACTACTTCGTAGATTCCATTTCTCGTATTGCCGCTGTCGGCGCAATCATGGAATGCCCCAGTCCACTGCTGCTATTAGTGTAGCGTAGTGTCCTTCGTAGTAGTGTAGTTGCGGGTCTGTCGGGCAGGCTCATATCTCTTGAGCATATCCAGCAAGCCACTGCGTCCGTGGTATGCATACTTCATAGTGGAGATGCAACTACACTACATTACTGACGCTTTGGCACTCCCTGACTGTTGGCGCCGTCTTGGATCCGCATCTCAGCGCCTCAAGGACCCGTACGGCTACGAGCTAGCAGCACGAGCCTGGAGGGCGGGTCGAAACTACACTACGCTACCTACTACAGCTCACGGCAAAGGGAGGGACCCCGGCTCACCACGCAGTTTGCCTGATGGCTTAGACGAGTGCTAAATTACGCCATGTCCTGATCCGGAGCCCAAGCGGGCTTGATGGACTATCGATTCCTGCAGGTAAGCTTCAATAATGGGAAATCCACTCGGCTTCAGGTCACACGGCTAGCGTACCCGAAGTAAACATGCATATTTTTCAAGAGAGCCTTATAGGGAGACGATCGCCGTTTCTCGACATCCCTTATGGCTCATATCCCTGGCCAGCACCTCGATTGTTTTCTCGAAAGAGAGGAGTCCCCCCT
>JUDQ01000078.1:740-111022 GCA_000812075.1 Scedosporium aurantiacum
GCGATAAGGCCGGCAATAGGAAGCAAATGAGCGATCCTCATTATGGAAACGAATGTAGTTTGTGTCTGCTAACGAAAGTCGAAGGTCGAAAGCATATAAAAAAAAGGGAAGCGAGAGATGTAAGTCCCTAGTCTTGGGAGGGGACGAGGGAAGAAACGATTGGTTCTCGTTGGTGATTAAGGTGATTAGGAAAAAAGAAGGAAGAGATAAGGTTGGAGGGAGTTCATGAGGCTTTTTATATAATGAGGACGGGGAGGAGGTATGCGGCGATGGGGGAAGGCAAAATGACCGACCAGCTGGGACTAGACCTCGTTCCGTAGAGCCCAGAGTCTAGTTCTCTTCCTCTCACCCATGCAACCCAGCGACCAGCGTTGCCAATGCTGGCTAGCAGTCCCAAGTCCCCAATGATCAGCAGAGAGGTTGGAAGGTGAGGAGAGGGGGGGAGTGTGCAGAAGGATGCTGTTGTGGTGCAACGACAGGACAACACACACGCCCCCCACATCCATATCGAGAGTCCACATCGAGCATCCACATCCCCATCCACATCACCATATGCCTAGACCCAGACCCATGTCCACCCTTCCCCATTTAGACCAGCGTTTGGTTTACTCATACTTTTTGACATCTTGTCTTTCCAGGCCCCTTTGTTCATCACTCCGTCACTGCGTCGCTCCGTTATCCGAACGGTTTTTAGTCTGCTCCGCAAGCGAGAAAACAGGAAGAAGAAAACACCGGAGCCGACCAAAGCAAAAAAGGGACGCCCGAAAATCCGTCACGCCATGTTCCCTGTGCCTGTGTAGATCTTCTCCGGGTTGTGTTCCTTCGAGTCCCAGTCCCGGAGTGGAATGAGATGAGCATCAGTCCCCTTCTCCACTAGAAATTCCCTGAGCTATACGTGCGAATGGGCGGCTTTTCTCTCTGACATACGAGTACCTACCGTATTAATCTCGTCGTTTAACATGGGTTGGGAACAGAGATAGTAAAGTGAGAGAGAGACAGACAAGACAGACACACACGCACGACACCTCTACCTAAAGACAGGGATGCGGTAACTACTCGCATGCGGGTCTTGGGCCATGTCCCCATGTCGCCTGGCTACTTTTGGCACCTCTTTTTTTTTTATCTTTCGTATAAAGTACACCATGGTCGTTTACACAATGTGAGCGAACAAGAAGGAACAAGGCCATGCTGGGAGAGGGAGAGGGAGAGGGGAGGGGAGTGCGGTGATAGCGAGACCCGCAGCTCTAGCCTCTCTAGCCAGGGCGGAACATGGTGTGGGATGATGGTGGTGGGTGGGTGGTGATGGGGAATTTGGGGATACGAGAGAGAAGATTACCATGTTGGTTGCATGTGTGCTTGTAGAGCCGAAAATTCCGTGGAGAAAAACGGGCCAGTGCATGATCGTACGTAGTGTATAGTAGAGTTTAGCACTGGTAGACAGCCACTGGACAACTGCACTAGATCAGAATGTTCCTAGCGTCGATGTCATCGGGGGTCTTGGGAAGCTCAAGCGGTACCATCAGGAGAGAAACTAAGAACCTAGTTCCGAGCCCAAGATCGAATACGACCTGAATCTCCCGGTTGAGACGGAGACGTAAATCCTAGCCTGGCAACCCTGAGCAGCGTGATGTCATTGAAAACGACGGGACCCTGATTGGATGGGTTTGGAGGGGAGAGAGGAAACGAGCTCTCGATTTTGCTTCCAACAAACAGAGGAACCCGAGGTTCGCTTTTTCTTTCATGATGAAATCATAATCATGCCAAAGAATGTTGAAGAGGAAGACATCGGCGGGCTCAGCCATTTGAACAGTCCGTACGAGAGGGAAATTCTTGATTTTGGATTTTCTTTCCTTTTTTTCCCCCTAGGCGCATGGATGGAATGCCACGTTCCTCGCGGATGGGACGAGTGATCTATTTCCGTCTCGGTCAATAATGGTGATGTTTTGGCTTTGGTCAATTGGTCAGGCACAACCGACCAGCCCTCTTAAAAAATGCAAATTATGCAGAAAAGCCATAGCAGCAGCAGCAGCAGCAGCACCACCACCACCACATCTTCCCTTTCCCAACCTTCCCAAATAATACCACCAACGTCACAAGTCGGCTGCGGCTGCGGCTCTACACAAGTTTACGCGACCCTCCTAATTCCAGGACCAGGTTCCTGGTGACATTGTTTTCGTATCGACAATTGTCAAGCGAAAGAAGGGAGAGCCGCACCCTCACACCAGACAGCAGACAGTGCACACAAAGTCTTGTCATGTTGAATCAATGGGGGCATTAGTTGTAAATCATGGGGTTGGAATAACATCCACCCACACACCGAGGCGTCTCGTATTCTGTCGCACGAAGTAAATAACGATAAGACAAGGACTAGGCTGAGCCAAGAGGCCATGACTTCGTGCTTAGCTCGTAATGTCATCCAAGCCTGTTTACTATTCAGTGGGCGTGGACTGGACGTTCGCCTTTTCGGTCAAGCGCACATTAAGAGAGGCATAGAAAGTGCAACGCTGGGCCCAAATCTGGTGTAGCCTTCTTTTTAGGATGGTTGGTTGACGTCGAGGCGGTCCCAAAAATAGGATGCCCTGTTCGTCTGTTCGCCTGCTCGTGTCGGGGTGGCATCCGGGGAGTCCTTCGTACGAGAAACAAGGAAACCTAGGTCGGGATCGGATGAGAAATCAACCAACTGGGACTGGCTCTCCCGGCCGGTCGTATTCTTCCCTTGCGCAGCTGAGATACGGTTCGGGTATCGGCACGACAATTCTCCCCGTTCCAGCTCATCATCTGAAGTAACTGAAAAGGTTCCTGGTTAGTGACAACTTAGGCCCAGCCCCGCGCTGTGTTCAATGTGTGCTGTGATCAAATTGTTTATTCCGCCATGTTCCCAAATGGGAATATGCTCCAGAGCTCGCTGTTTGATGATGAAAGTTTGTCACCACGAAACGGCAAGACCTGCATGGAAAATAAGGGTCCTCCGGCCTGTCAGAAAAAGAAAAAAAAAGAAATTGGAAAAGGGACAAGCCAATGGCAGACAAGGTTTCTTCTGACCGAGGCTATTGGGCTCAGAGAAACAAAAGAAACAAAACACGCGGGCTGGGCGCCAGTTGCTTTTCTCGCATGGCACTTTGCCTATCAGAGCCAGGGAGTCTTGGGAGATTGATGCCGTCTTGAACAGATTCTCTTGAACACGCTCTCTTGAACACACACACACACACTCCTCCATCACGTACAAAGACGAAGTACTGCATGGCATGGCGTTCGCCCGTGATTAGGTACCAAGTACGAAATAACATGGACAGGATTTCGATATGACATTTGATCTTGAGGGAACGAGGAAAGAACCAATGAATTGCAATTTTCCAAAAGGAAGGTACTCAGTTTCCTGTTTCCTGTTTCCTGTTTCCAGGTCCTGAACGACATGTGCTTGTCATGTGAGGGCCACTGATCGAACCTGCCTCGTGTGTGAGCAAGATCGATCACAGGTCCATCACAGGTACTTCGTAGATTAAATTACACTACCTTAGTACACTACTTCGTACACTGGATTACTTCGTACACTCCACCAACACTAAACCACTTCCTCCATCGTCGTTCGCTGCTGCGGAAGTGCTTGCTCAAGCTTGGTTTTGCCACAGATCCAACCCCCCGAGCGATGGGCCCACAGCTACGAAGTAGACAAGATCAATTGCATCAAGGGCGGATCCACCGATCCACGGCACCAACAGGACCATCTCATTCGTCTTGCAAACATCATGAAGTCTGTTAGTGCAGGCCGATCCTGTTCCTGGTCCAAGTGCGTGCATTTGCGCTTTGCGCTTGCGCGACTAGTTGCTGTGGATCGCAAATCTCGCCGTCGCCGATTCGATATCCCGCCAGGTCTGCCCAACCCCTCTCATTTCTACCTTTTCGGGATAGATGCGTATAAAGGATCCCGAGGAGCTTGGGGATACGGAGCTCGACGGAGCTCGATGGCGGGGGCTTTCTTCCAAAGCGGAGCTGCCCGACTTCTTCCCCTCGTCTGATCTTGATTTTTCTTTTTTTCCTCGAACTTCGGATAGTTGCTATTTGAGGGCAGAAAACTGGATCACTGCACTAACTATATACACTCCGCTACTAGCCTTCACCAACCAAGTTGGGATTGATTTGCGAGCAAGAATTGACGTTTGGTTGGCGGTTAGTCCAAGGCAAGACCATGGTCGCCGAGCTGTCAGAGCTATGACGCAGTTTCGTGCTGATCAGAGGAACATCGATGCCACTACGCCAGCCCTGCCAGGTGAGTGTGGTTCATGATTGTCCATGTCGTCTCCTGTTGCTCGAGATGGGCCTGCCCCCCTCCAGGGTTTGCCTTGCTGGGCTAGGGCCCCGTGCTCGTGAGCGTTGCATCGCCGGCTGCCTTCGGAGAATTCAATGCCATCTTCAGGAACGATTATCTCCGTCCTTTAGGCTGATTGATACAGATCCTCATTGACGTTTACATGGGTAGGTCTACCTGGTGGTGATCCTTGCAGCGTCTGAAACAACTTTATTTCCATTAAGCGCATCCGACCGCCTGGTGATGAACCGACCCTGGCTCAGCCTGGAGGGACGCTTGCAGGGGTTTGCTTTTGAAGACACGGTTATCAAACAGGTGCCAACTCTTAATTCAATCGCCAAGGGACGCTATCTATAGCACTTACTGCGCCGGGCTGCGCGGGTAGGGCAGTGCGCTATCCTGTGTGGGAAATTGTTGGTCTTGCCTAGGCGACCACAGTTGAGTCGAATGGGAGCGAGGATGAGAGGATCGGAGATGCAACAGATCACCGACTGCGGACCACGGAGGACAGACACTCGGCTTCACGGAATTCTGTGAGGTAATCCAGGTCATAACATGCCATGACATGCCACATCGTTCGATGGATGAATTCCGACTAGGTCTAACCTTCAATCACCCATTTATTGAGTGATGTTCTTCAGTCTTTAGTTGAACTGACCTGGGGGGTATGATGATTCTCTACGAAGTACATCATAGGCTCTAAGCTCTAGGCTTTGCTCTCTTCTTCTTCCAACACAGGGCTTAGCTCGGTGAGATGTCTCTAATAGTGAGACAGCACACGTCTTCATTCTGCAGATAACGCGTCTTCACTCCCCAATGAGCAAGATAGCGCCGGACAAAAATAAGAGAGGTGTCAAACCCAGAACAAGCATTTCTGGACTTCAGTGACCGCCTGTCTTCCACGTGTGAGCCAGGAAAGACATGCAAGATCCAACGCTGACGCTTCAGCATGATGTACGTGAGTACAATTTCCTTTGCTGCGTTGGACCGTTTTATGTCTTGTTCTCTTATCAATTTATTTTCACCTGATTCACGATGGTATATATATGTCTTGCTAGTGCTGGTGGTGCTTATCTTCCTTGCCTGCGGGCATAGATCCCGCTGTCCATAACCATATTGCGGAATGAGCTTATCGTCTCGCGTGGTCGAAGGAAGCCGTTGACAATTATAGATAATTACAGTCAATCTTGTCCCGGTAAAGTGCCGTCCAATTGATCCATACACCGGGACAGACGCCGGGACAGCTCATAATACCAATATAATAATGGGCTTTCTCTATAGATTGAGGCGTGTCGGATGACCACACCACTTTATTGCCGTTGATTGCGCGCGTTGAGATCCGATGCGGTACCTGCATGCGCTCAAGACGCACCGCAATCGGCAGCCATTGTCTCGGGAGCCATGGTTGACCTAGTGGAGAGCGGGAAAAAAGAAGGAAAAAAGGAAACCGAGCCTAATTCTCTCTGCTCGCTTCGTCCGGATGGAAAGTGGGTGCCAACTACGAAGTATTCGCTGGGGCGGGGAGAGACTCGGGATGGACGGAGAGAAAATGGGGAAGATGAAAGGAAAAAAAAAAAAAAATTTTCCATCTTCGGATGCAGACACAACCCCTCGCATACACCGGCACGTGGAAAGGCACGAGTTGCTGTCGAGGTGGATGGGATGTATTTGCATCTCACAACATGGCGCCCAGTCTCCGAAGAGGCAGGGCATTCAAGCAAGGGGGTTGGAAACCTACAAGAAACCTACATAGTCCCTGCATCAGTCAATGTCCCTAAGAGACAACACGGTTTTGGCTGTCATAACCTCGTCACATTCCCAAACTGGTGTACTAGATTCGCTTCTTCTTCTTCTTCTTCTTCTTCTTCTTCTTGTCTTCTTGTTCTTGTCCCTTTTCTTCTTTAGCAGGACTAGACCACACCACCTGCGTCAACGGGGTCAAAGTCTTGTTTCCAAAGTTCCTCCGAGAAGAATGATATGAAAAACAAGAGTCAGCATTCCAGAGGAAGAACAGCATTTTCAACGGACTGGAAATCCTGCATTGGATCCTGCGGAAGTGTCGTTCAGGATCCACTGTGGAAACTGTGGCGATGTCCACGTCTTGTGTGGTGTAGTGAAGTGTACACTAACATGCAGTCAGTCGGTGAGAAGAGGGGAAACTACGCAGTTTGCCCTTCCAATTCCCTCAATCCAGACGCTCCTATTCGCAGGGTCGGACCAAAGACAATGGTGTCGCGTAGACCCGGTCTATTGGTGTAAAGCCCTGGATGGATTCAGGCATGGCTATCGGTGCCTGCGTTGTCCATTGATTTTATCCAGATGTACGAAGTATCCGACCGACGAAAAAAGGAAGAGCGCTGCCCACCCCCTCAGGTCGGAACGAAAAGGCATCTGGTCCGAGGTGGTGGAGGGTTGGAAGCATTATTATACGTTGCTTGGCAACTTTAATATTTCGTAGCACAGAGCTGGGAGCTGGGGAATCACCTGGCTTCGGGAGAAAGGGACCTGATCAGATAGATGGCAATGTAACATCGTTTGTGAGGACCGGCAGAGCTTCTCGAGGAAATTCTCCTTCCGAGATTGCTCGCCTCTAGTGTACGAAGTAGTCCACTGGTGTAGTAGTCTGCTTCGTCCTATCCTACAAAGCAAGGTGCCGCGGTTTTTCCTTTCCTGCACAAGTCCAATTCTTCTGCTCCGAGGAGCAACTCCCTTTCCCACTTCCTCCCATCTTCCCAACATATGGACCAAAGTACATGCGTGTGGACAACACTTTCCGAACACCTCGCACATTGCTTTTTTTTCTTCTTTTTTTTTTTCGCGCTGTTTGACTCGATCCCCCCTCCTTCTCGGTGGGCTGCTATATTGCCAATCAGCGGTCGATTCGTCCCTGGTTCCTGGCATGGCTGGCGTGGCCCGAGGTGCTGGCATGGTTTCATTTACCCTTTCTGGGCATAGTCTGGCCAGGCGGTCTCCTTTAATGGCACCAACCATGCCTGATCTGGGCAGATTCCAGCTGGTTGGGAATTCGCCCTGGCCTAGCCAGGTCCACGTTTCCAGAGCCCGCCGAGCTGAGGACCTGGCCTTTTTTCTCTCGTTGGAAAGCCGAGCTGTTTTTTTTTTTTCTTCCTCCCGCACGGCTTGGCCGGGATGGATGCTAAACTACTTCGTAGATGAGTCCGTCTTGGCCCGACGTGCGAATATATTGTATTTCTCAGGGCGAGAAGCATATCTTAGTAGCAAAACTAGCAAACCCTTCTCTACGCTACGGAGTATGTGAGTACATTTCTTCTTCGTCCGCAAGAGGCGGAGCCAATCTTCGGTGGGAGAAAGAGAAACAGCGCGGCCCCCCGTTCTGCAAGGGAGCCAATCACTTCGACCACTTCGACGATGGGGGACCGGAGTGGGCACACACGATCTGTACCAGTTGGCCTCCGATGGGTTCCTCCCCGGCTCAGGGACGGGGTCCTATTTGTCCAAAGGTGGCCTGGCAAAGGGCTTGTCTCACTCTCTCTCGCTCTCCTACTCTCTCCCTTGCACGTAGCACCACCTCCCCACCCTCCAAGATGGCTTCCTTACGACCCGCTTCTTGTATAAAGGTCTTGGTGGGTTTCTCCCCCCTTTTCTCGGGGTCTTCTTGCTTTTCCACCCCAACACCTCAAACATCCTAAACATTCCTTTTTCATTTCCTCGTTAGAGAATCTCTGCGATTCCTCTCCTTCCATTCATACCCACTGTCCTTTCCTTTTGACAAGCTGCCCCGCTCCTTCTAAGTAGCAGCCAGAACATTCCCCGACTGAGTCGGCTTTTTACATTCCTTGAACAAGGTGCATATCAACGCAGACAAGCCAAGAGCTTCCACAAATTCCTTCTACAAATAAGAAGAAGAGTAGAAAAAAAAGAAAGGCCCGCCCCACAAGCTCAAAGTTTCTCTCCCCCAAAATGCAGTTCTCCAGCCTCATCCTCGGCTTCATCGCCTCGGCCGCCGCCGTCGCCGCCAACACCGTCACCTTCATCTCCCAAGACAGCACCCACCGCACCATCATCTTCACCCCCAACGCAGGCTACCCGGCCCTCCCCGACGTCTACGTCGAGGGCCACGCAACCGTGACGGCCGACTTCCCTCAAGGCTGGATCGGCAACTGGTTCTCCGTCTCCGACGGCGCCTCCCGCAGCCCGGGTATGCTCGGCGAGGTGGCCTTCCAGGGCTGGAACGGCCTTACCTACTTTGATGTTTCTGCCATCGTGAACGCCAACGATCACGTTGGTGTCAAGGAGATGTGGCCCAAGAGCTCCAGCTCGCCTACCTCGGGCTGCAATGTCTTCCCGTGCAATAATGCATACTACCTCCCTGACGATGTCCAGACCAAGACGACTACGGAGACGGACCTTGTCTGTACTCTTGGTGGGACTGGATATAGCAAGCGTGAGGAGGGCGAGGAGGCCAATGTCGAGCGCAGATTCGTCCTCGGCAAGTGGTAAAAGATGAACACCAAGACCATCAAGCTCGAGTAAACGACACTGGCTTATGGGACCTGGACTTGTTTACCTCTTAGCTGGGTGTACTCGACAATCTTTCCTTCATTTCTTGGACTTGACTCGACCTGACTGGTATGCTACGGAACGGCGCCAACGGATGGGAAAAAAATACTGGCCAGTTTTTACACTTTACGATCCTTACATGACTCTACCAAACTGCTGTCCTTCCTCGACGTTGGGGGCTGCAGATACACTCTTTAGATATGCGTTGCTTTTTGATGGAAGCTTGTCCCGTCCTTTCTGCTATCACTTTTTTATTCACTTCTTTGGGATGATGCTTTGATATTTGAGGATGCGTCTTTGGGCATTTGTTACATACCCCTTTTTGTTCTTTGTATATATATATATATATATATAATTTTGGATATGCCCATCCAAAATGTATCTTACAACAATACACTTACTTCCCATCTTCTGGGAACCTAAACTGAAATGTCTTGGTGAACTCCAGCTCCTCGTCGAACTTGACAAGTATCGATAGTATCGATGCTCTCCGGCTCCAAGATCCCGACTCACCGTCCTATTCATATCCTCGATAGATTCGGCCAAGACATAATAAAAAGAGCGTGATAGCGACCTTAATCTGCCTCATTTTCATCCCATCTTTTTATTTGATTAATTCCACATTATCCATATCATGTCTTCACTCGTCGCACAAGAGAACCCTGTGCCGTGTCTATATCTTGCTTGTATTATTCCATTTCACACCCACACACCGGGAAAACAAGGTCTGTAGAGAAACACACAGGAATAGCAAAAGCCTACTCAATTTATCCCGGGAACCGGAAAAAAAATTTGCCTCGAAGCGAGCTCTTTTCGGACCCTGAATTGTCCCAACCTTCTCCGAACCGCACTTTTTATCATTCCTTGGATGTAAGCAGAGGATCTATTATCTAGCTCGCGTCTCTTCCTCCACGAAAACGAATGGGAGAAGAAAGACGGGAAAAGGCCAAGCGCTAGGATCGTTTTAGCGCTGTGCTCCCCTAGTCTAGCAAAGTTTGTCTCCTCCAACGCAGGGGGCAAGGGGTAATCGGTCCAAGACCAAAAGCCTGTTGCCACTGTTTTCTCTGGTTTGCCCGAAGGCCTTTTATCCCGTGGTCCTAAAGCGAGGGCCTTCAGGGACACCGCGAGGGACTTTTGTTTCAAGAAGAGGGATTTCGGAACTGAGGGAATGTGGATTGAGACCCCTTGGGACCGAGGAAGAAGTAGAAAAAAGAAACATGCTAAAAAAGAAGGAGAAAAAAAAAAACATACAACACCAGGGATTCGCTGGTCGTCACCGACCCAACTACTAGTCTGGCGCTTCGCAGCTTGTGTACAGGGGAGCGGACGGGACCCTCAATGATCTGCGAGCTATGGCCGTATGTATCAATCTACACTTTGAATGAGGGTTATAAGTGAAAGTGAGTGGGCGGATGGGAAAGGTGGCCCAATGCGCGCTTTGAGATGAAGCATAGGGTTGATAATGTGGAAAGAAAAGAAAGGTTTTACTTTGTAGGTCCCAAGATCTGAAATATGATTGTTCCACGATCTTGTTGATGTGGAACAAACCATCAACACCTAAAATGTGAGAGGTAGAAGAGAAAGGCAGAAAGATCAATCTTGGAAGTAGGAAAAGCAAGGAATGTGCAACATCCCAATGCTAATCTAACAATAATCAGGTCCTTTCCTCTTATGCTCGCAATGCCTCTCTGATAAGAGCCTACATGGGACCACTAACGAGAGGGAGACGAAGGGGCAAAAAAATCAAACCAAAAAATATACAGGAGACCATGTTCTGTTCTCTGTTTACAGGACCAGGAGTCCTCCTCAGCGCCATTCTAGCTACAGCCTTCAACATCTTAACGCAAGGGCAGAGAACCTGACAAGGGGAGAAGCAAGGGGGCTGCGTTTATACCGCAATGCCAAAACTCGCCCCACAGTTCGAATCCGACGATATGGTTTTGGGCCCGGGGGGGGCGACATTGTCCGCATGTCATGGTGATCGAGCCGATCTGGGACTCGCCCATGGAGAGCAAGGATAAACCTATCATCGGCGCCAAGTTTCGCCTCGCTGGGTGGAGTTATAAGCTTCCGAGGTGATCGCCGAACAGATCAGACAATAACTCAAGTAGTTGCGGCAAAAGGTAGGAGTTGGAAAAAGAAAAGGGAGAAAAAAAGACGGCGAGTCTGAAGCTCTGGATCACAAGAACAGACCTTGGTTCTCGTCACTCATGTCATAACCAGCATCATATTCATGCCTCATGACAAGGAACAAGGAAATCTAATACCCATAACACTCCAAACCCATCAATGCATATTTCCCCGTAATAACCACATATGATTGCACCGACCCTCCCAAACCATTACACCCCCTCGGCATCCATCCTCGCCCTCACCTCCCTCAGCAATGCCTTCGCCTCCTCCACCTCGACCCCATCCTCACACAGCTCCGTCGCCAACCGATTCGCCGTAGCGTAATCCTCCGTCTCAAGCGCATACCTCGCCAGCCACATCCTCGCCTTGCTCGTCGCCGCCGTGACCCCCGTACCGCCCTCGTGATCGCCGCCGGACCCAACAGCGCCGCTGCCACCGCCTCTGCCGTCGTCCGAAGCAGGAGGCGAATCGTTGTGTATGGTGATCGACTCCTGGAAACGCTTGTCGTCGGACGATTCGACGCCGCCGTCTTCCTGCGCGAGGCAGAGCTCCATGTAAGACTTCGCCTCGTCGATTTCGCCTAGCCGATTATACATGTTGGCAATCTGCAACAGCGTCTCGGGGTCCATGTGTCCCGTCGTGTTCCGTCCGCCCAGCAGCTCGCCACCGCTGCCGAAGCTGCTCCCCACGTCGTAGTACGCATCGGCCAACAGCGCGCGCTTGAGCGCCTTGATGCCGTCGCGATCGCGATCCATCTTCTCGAGACACGAGCCGACGGCCAACCACATCTTGCCGTCCCAGGGCCGTAAACCCGCCGCCTTCTTGTAATACCACAGCGCGTAGGTGTGCATCTCCAGCATCTCGTACGTCTGGCCGAGGCCGTACCAAGCGCGGTAATCCCGACGGTTGACGTCCACGGCGCGACGATACGACTCGATGGCGGCGTGCGTGTTCTTCAGCTCTACGTACTCGTGGCCCATGAGCGTCCAGGCCGACAAGCACGTGCGGTCGAGGGTGAGGGCGCGGCGGAAGTACTGCACGGCCTTTTCGTGCATGGATAGGAGGCTGTAGTAGTTCCCGATGACGACGCAGGATTCGGGCCGGAACTTGTCGACGTTGGAACAGAGGTGGGCCAGGAAGGCGAGCTTGGGTCGCATGTTCATGACGTAGAGGATGTTGGAGTAGTGGTCGAGGGAGTCAAGGCGGTAAGGGTGGAGGGAGAGGAGGCGGCTGAAGTGCTGCTCGGCGGCGACGAAATCTTTGGCGTGGTAGGAGAGGAGGGCGTTGCAGGTGAGGAGGAAGGAGGAGGTGGGGAAGATGCTGAGGAGCTGGTCGAGGGAGTTGGCGAGGGAGGGGCCCTGTTGGAAGAGTTCGAGGGAGGTGTGGAGGTGGAACATGAAAGAGACGATGTTGTGTGGGAGGTGTTTGGCGATGCGGTTGAGCTGGAGAGGGAGAGTCAGTGGCTGATAGTAATACCGGGGAATTATATTGCAGAACTTACGTCTTCGACACGAGATATTAGTGAGGCCATCTCGAGCCAGCAGCCCCAGTTCATGGGGAAGAGGTGCACACTCCGTACCAGATACTCCATGGCTTTTTCGTTGTTCTTTTCCTTTGCAAGCACCATCCCATAGCTAGAAAGAAGAGTTGTATGTGAGCGACCTGGTTCACGGGGGAGGCAGGAGTAGAAGGGGGCATTGGCTTCACTTACAGATATTCGAGCCAGCCCTGGCTGCCCACCGCCTCCTCATCGCCCACGCTCCTCTCCTCAAACCACGCATTAAGACATTTGCTCACAAGAAGCAGTTGCTTATTTCCCACTGTTCCAACATCATGCGGCCCCATCACCATCTCAGCATCCTCATCTTTCCTTTTCTCGCCCGATATCACCTTGGCGTAGAGCGCTAGAAACAGACTCTTCTGGCTTATCTTCGGCAGCGCCGCAACCTTGCTCGACTCAGCTGCTGCTGCAGTTGCCGCCGCAGCCGTCGCGGTCGGTTTTAGCTTGCCCTTTCCCTTGGGAGTCCCCAATGGAGGTTCGACTTTGGACTCCACGATACCCGAGAGCATGGACTCGGGGAGAAAGACGGCGGCGCATCGGTCGTATTCGCGGCAGTCGAACAGAGATTTTGCGAAGAGGTACTTGTTGAATTCCTGCGCTTCTAGACGCGCTTCTTCGGGGTCGGGATTCGGACCGGATATGGAGGCGGAGTGGGCGGTTATGGTATCTTGGGAAGAGGGCTGGCCTGCGGATTCGGGAATGGAGTTTAGGAGCTCGGCGGCCCTGCAAGGAGCTTAGCGTTGGGATGGAAGGCGGGGGGCCAATTGGGGTCATTGGGATGGACTGGGACGCACCATTTTGCGGATTGGTAGAGACAGCGCTCGGAGCACTTCACTACGGCGTCCTGGAGAGCTGCCCGCAATTGGAAAACTTCATTGTCGCTGAGAGACATGGCTCAGGCATGTGGGTGGTGGTCTTTTTGCTGTGTCTAGATATCGGCTTGGGGGTATTGTCGAGCGGTACGGGGGAGGCTCTTCCGAATTTTTGGCTCTCAAGAAGAAGCACGGAACCTAGCTCGGATGATACGGTGGAGATGAGGACAGTGGGCGGGGAAGCTGTGTCGAGTTGTGATCACTGATGGTGAAGCTCTTCAGTCGCGTCGCCGTCGACGCGGTCGTAAATTCCTAGGAGCTCGAGATCTAGTACAAATCGGAAGTACCAAGGTGAACGAGTGTGGGGCAACGCACAGCACAAATTCGATGTACTTCGTACAACGGATATGATCAAGGTCCTCATCTATGCGCATCACGTGATCACGGTCGATACACTTCAGAGCCCATGATCACTTCACTTGTGGTGCTTCGTATCTTGTCCTAGAACTTATCAAATGTTGATACAATCGATACAATCATTATTTGTAGCTCTCAGCGTACGAAGCGTTATAATTTCCACCTGAAAATAACGCTGTGTGATTATGCCGCGCCTGCTTCTGCTCGGTCAAACAAAGTCAGAGCTTATGTGGCCTTCTATGGCAAGCCCGGGGGTTGAAATGAGTCGCCCCGGTCAAGGCGGCTCAAAGGCAGCTCAAGGCATCAGCGGCGCATTTTCCGATGGCGTATTGGGCTTGGGTCTTCAGGATCGGAACCTAAGTCGGGATATGTGAGTCCGGACTTTATTCATCGGCTATGCTTGCGTGCTCGAGAATAGATGGAAAAAGAGCCAGCGTTGCGTCGCAAAATACTTCGACCATCGGTCTCGTATAGTCGGGTGCGAGCGGGGGAGGCGAGTCGAGGCCTGAGTCTGCCGCGGCCACACGGAGCCTCCATGCCAAATCTAAACCGGATAAACAACAGTGGCCTTCGGTTTTGTCGCAAGTCTCTTCTGGCTGGTGTCTTGGCGAATCTCACAAGCATAGCGTGCAGGTAAAGCAGGCGGAGGTAATCGGGGGCTTGAAATCCTGATGCATGCAGGCGGTTCCTCGTCCAATCTCCAGGCGCCATGTTGCACCTGGTCTGCTGGACCCAGGACAAGGCTGGCAACCGCCACCATCACGCATTTACCACCCCTTCACCAACAATGTCAATTGGGGCGGATGGCGTCTTCATGTGCCCGCTTACCGATGCTCCTTTTACGACGTGGTGGATGTATAAATATTGATCTCGTTCAACTCACTCTCCCCTTTCCGTAAAACACTGGATGCTTCAAGTGGACACGAATAAGTTAAGCAGCAAGCCCATAATGACCATTTGCAATACTTGTCAGAACATCACCTTTAATCCGCTGGACGAAGATTCAGCGGACAAGTTTGGAGCCCGCATACATCCGAATTTCGCATCCCTAAAGCACCGGGCTGAATCGCGAGAATGCACCTTCTGCGTAGCGCTGTACGCAGCCATGATGCGTCAAGGACAGATCATTCCCAAGGATGCCAGCTCTATCTCTCTGGCTATCCAGTACAAGGTCGAAAATGACGATGATTGGGAATTTGACTTCATTGGCGAGGAGATTGGTCTAAACGACGGCGATGCCCCCGAATATCTTCTCGTCCAGCGCGGCGACCTTCTTCCGAGCCTGCATTTCCGAATCCACAACCCGACGGCAATCTCGAGGTCATCTTTTCGTCAGGAACAAGAAGGCGATGAATCTGTGGCAGAGGAGACTGAGTTCGCCAACCCGACTTTCGACGCCGTTTGCCGTGATCCATCGACAGGAAGCGATGCCAGCATGAAACTAATGAGATCCTGGATTACATCGTGCGAGGAGAACCATCCAAGCTGTAGCAAGAAGCTCTCCGGGGCATCCTCCGCGTATCCGGCGCGCCTCCTTGATGTCTCGAGAGTCGAGGACAATGTTGGGCTTGCGCTTCTCGTTTCATCAACCGACAAAAAGCTAGATATTACCAGACCGTCATATGCGACCCTAAGCCACCGTTGGAGGCCAGGTCACTCTTGTTCGACACTCTCCTCAAACGAACCCGAATACACCCAGGATGGAATTCCGACGGGCTCGCTCACGACAACCTTTCGAGAAGCCTGCATCACGGCCAAGAAACTCGGCTTTCGATACCTGTGGATTGATTCCCTTTGCATCATCCAAGACTCCAACGACGATAAAGCGCGCGAGATACCGAAGATGGCCGACTATTACCAAAACGCAGACGTTAATCTCGCAGCGTCGACAGAGCGTGGCGGGGACGACTGCGGCCTGTGGCAGGAGCGTGACGGCGAGGCCACGAGGCCTTTTAACCTCCCCATCACTATCAACACGCCGACTTTTGCCAGAAAGACGCGAAAAGTGGTCTTGAAGGTATCTCCGATTCTGCAGGCCGCCAAATCGCACCTTGACTCGCGGGGTTGGATCTTGCAGGAGAGGATATTCCCGAGACGAACACTCTTTTTTGACCCATACTGGGTTTCTTTCGAATGTGCCGAGATGAGTGCGTCGGAGAGCTGTCCGCTGGGGATTCGGAAAGACTCGAGCACATATATGGGTCGGCTGGAAGCTGTCATGGCGACGCTCCTTTCGAGGGACCCTAGCTTGAGTACTATGGGAGGGATCCTCCGAGCGCGGTACGACGAAGTGTCCAATGGAAAGTTATTAGGTATGTCGTGGGATCGACTCACTGTTCTTCAACTGCTAATAGAAGTCCTTTAACTCGCCGTTTGCTAACACATAAGTCTGACACGAAAACATAGACGAGGCGGAGCGAGACGACGTGTTGAACTTATGGTTCACTGTCGTATCAGAATACTGCAACCGAAATCTATCGGTCGAGTCCGATCGGCTTGATGCCATATCTGCTTTAGCCGGGAGGCTCTCACAGATACTCCGTGATGATTATGTCGGCGGCATCTGGAAGAGCAACCCCCTCAAATGTCTTTGGTGGGGAGTTCAATCGCACGACGTGTCCAGCCTGCTCACCCGCACAACCGAATGCGGTGCACCAACCTGGTCCTGGGCGAGCGTGTGCACTCAGGACAGGAATCAACCTCTGGAACCCGGTGGATCACGTCTCGTCTTCGCCCCGCCACTGCCCATGAAACCGCTCGTGCGAATCCTTGATCTCACGTGGACTCCAACGGAGGACAACAAACAGGGCAACATTTCCGACGCCAAGCTCACGGTTTCGGGCAACCTGTTACGAGGATATGCCTACCGTGGAGGAGAGGAAGTAGCAAAGCGGCACAAGGACTTGATTACCATAACGGAAGTCTTGAAAAGCCGGCCAGCTAATAAGCAGAACGCGGACCTGTATAAAAATGTGGTTGATTGGCGGCTACGGCTTTGCGCTGAGACCTGGGGCCAGCGGGACACGGTCACAGTTCCTATTGACCTAGATACACACGATGGTTTGGCGGAAGGGTTTGTTTATCTGCTTCCTCTTGCTGAATCTATTGGTCCGTCTGACTGGAAAGAGGGCACAGTAATGCCCATTGTCCCGGGTGGGCGGGTGTTTGGTCTACTTCTAAAAGAAGATGTCGGCAAAGGGACCTTTGAGAGGGTGGGCTGTGCTGAGTTGAATAAAGGGTTTCTCATGGCTGTAAAGGATCGAGTTGTCACTATTAGATAGAAGCAAACAGATCGAAGCACTAGACACTTTGCAATTTAGTTGGCAATCAAGGGGCGGCGTGGTGTACAGGCTCATGTTCTGGCTCATGTACTAGCTGATTGCAAAATTGATCATAATAAGTTTAGGGCTTGGCTAGGCCGCACACCGGATCGACTAGACAGCACACTTTTACATAAGATTTTTTTGATGACTCAGATATAATACATTGACCTCCGCCCCCACCTAATTTTCTATATATAGCAAAGTATCTTTTTTTCGCCGATATCTTAAAGTTAATTATTTTTAATTAAGTTTATTCTAAATATTAGTAAAACTTATAATTATTTTATCTATAATACTTTTAAATTTATTTATACTAATTATACTTTCTTTTTTAATTTTTTTTATAATACTATTAGAACTACTATTAGAACTATTTCTAAAATAGCTTTAAAAAAAGATAAATTAGATATAGACTTAAAAAGAGATTAAGATATACTTTATAGATATATAGACTTAATATAATTAAAAATAATCGACTTTAGGATATTAGAAAAAAAAAAGATACTTTACTATATATAGAAAATTAGGTAGAGGTAAAAGTTAATATATTATATCTAAGTTATTAAAAAAATCTTATATAAAAGTATACTATCTAGTTAATCTAGTATATAGCCTAACTAGACCCTAAGTAAGCTTAGTTAAGCTATATACTAGATTAACTAGATAGTATACTTTTATATAAGATTTTTTTAATAACTTAGATATAATATATTAACTTCTACTTCTACTTAATTTTCTATATATAGTAAAGTATCTTTTTTTTATTAATATTTTAAAGTTAATTATTTTTAATTAAGTTTATTTTAAATATTAGTAAAACTTATAATTATTTTATTTATAATATTTTTAAATTTATTTATATTAATTATACTTTTTTTTAATTTTTTTTATAATATTATTAAAACTATTATTAGAACTATTTCTAAGATAGCTTTAAAAAAAGATAGATTAGATATAGACTTAGAAAGAGATTAAGATATACTTTATAGATATATAGACTTAGTATAATTAAAAATAATCGACTTTGGGATATTGGAGAAAAAAAGATACTTTACTATATATAGAAAATTAGGTGGGGGCGGAGGTCAATGTATTACATCTGAGTCATCAAAAAAATCTTATGTAAAAGTGTGCTGTCTAGTCGATCCGGTGTGCGGCCTAGCCGGACCCTAAGTTTATTCTTCGCTTGCCCGACTTCAATAGCTCAGGATCGTGAGATGGAAGCAACAGAGCATACAAAGAGAGGTGAGGCAATTGGCGTTGAGATGTACCTTGTAGAGCATCAATCGAGCCATATACCGTTTTCGCCTGCCTTCGAATGCAGAGGAATATTCTCCTAATGGACAGAGAGGACGCTACACCGCTAATGCTATATGCAACAACTGCCCCTGATCAAAAGGCGATAGGCTAGCGACGGGTGATGGCGACCGTTTTCAATTGTCCCAATGATTGGTGATTCTCGCGATTTTGCCCCTCCTTCAATTCCTCGTCCCTTGCTCCTGCCCCGCTTCCCAATCCGGACCCCGCGCTCCCCGAGAAATTGTCGAGGCAATTCAACCTTCTTCCAGGGTCCAATTTCGCCATACTCCATCCATCCATCCACCCCCTTCTCTCAACGTCCGACTTGAGTCTCTGCTGTTCTCACCACCCCCGACGAAAGTAAATCCGGCCCCCCCCAAACCGACCTCGATCTTCACCGAAGAAAATGGCGCGCAAGACGAATCTCAAGGAATTCGAGGATGTGTTCCCCAAGCTCGAGAAGGTCCTCCTCGAGCAGGCGGCGAGCTACAATCTCCCCAAATCCCACCTAGAATGGTATCAAAAGGTAAGGCGCCAGCATTTCTCCTCCCAATTGAGCACGGGGTTTCTCCCATTCTCCTCGACAAGAACAAAAAAGCTAACACTTCCCACCCCCTTCCCCAAGTCCCTCCAAACCAACACCGTCGGCGGCAAATGCAACCGCGGCATGTCCGTCCCCGACTCGACCTCCCTCCTCCTCGAAAAGCCCCTCACCGAAGACCAATACTTCCAAGCCGCCACGCTAGGCTGGATGACCGAGCTCCTGCAGGCCTTCTTCCTCGTGTCCGACGACATCATGGACAGCTCCATCACCCGCCGCGGCAAGCCCTGCTGGTACCGCCACGAGGGCGTCGGCCTCATCGCCATCAACGACGCCTTCATGCTCGAGACCGCCATCTACTCGCTGCTGAAGAAGTACTTCCGCCAGCACCCGCGGTACATCGAGCTCGTCGAGCTGTTCCACGACATCACCTTCAAGACCGAGATGGGCCAGCTCGCCGACCTCCTCACCGCCCCCGAGGACAACGTCAACCTCGACAACTTCTCGCTCGAGAAGCACTCCTTCATCGTCATCTACAAGACCGCCTGGTACTCCTTCTACCTCCCCGTCGCCCTGGCCCTGTACCTCCTCGACATCGCCACCCCCAAGAACCTCAAGCAGGCCGAGGACATCCTCATCCCGCTGGGCGAGTACTTCCAGGTCCAGGACGACTACCTCGACAACTTCGGCCTCCCCGAGCACATCGGCAAGATCGGCACCGACATCATGGATAACAAGTGCTCCTGGCTCGTCAACGTCGCCCTCGAGGTCGCCACCCCCGAGCAGCGCCGCGTCCTCGAGGAGAACTACGGCCGCAAGGACCCCGAGAAGGAGGCCGCCGTGAAGAAGCTGTACGACGAGCTGAACCTCAAGCAGAGGTACGAAGAGTTCGAGGAGAAGAGGGCCAAGGAGATTCGCGAGCTGATTGATCGCGTGGATGAGAGCGAGGGCTTGAAGAAGTCGGTGTTTACGGCGTTCCTGGACAAGATTTACAAGAGGTCGAAGTAATTGCGGGGGAAAAAAAAGAAGAAGAACTAGCAACTTTTATCGTTTCGAGGGAAGGGGAGGGGGATCTTTGATTTCGTTGGGCATATGGCCAGAGCATCCGATTCGAGCAACGTTGAAGGGAATAGTACAAAATATAAAAGGAAGTGAGTTTTAATAACATAAAGCGGCCCATAGCTATGGGAGGGCCAACTGTCTAGTACGAGATAATGAAGAAAAAATTGAAGTGGAAAGAAACAAAAAAAGGTGCCAAAAATGGCAGATGCGAAGCGAAGATGTCGTAGACATGCAACATGAAAAGTCCCATGAGTCAAACCCACCACCGCCAGCTCTCCAGGCTGGCTGTCTCACTCATGGTTGCCCGACTCAATCGCCAACCGTCAGTCGTCAAACCTAGCAAGAGTACACATTTCCTCTCCTCGTGAGATGATCTCTATCCTTTTCATTCCCCTCCTTAAATATCCAAAAACCGATCATTGCCGGACCAAATCCTCACTCTAAACCAAAAAGGAAAAGGAAAAAAAAATGCAAAAGCAAATAAGTGCCTCTCTATCTCACCGTCCCACTCCGCCCCCTACTCGTCCCCGCCTGCCTCGCCTCAATCCTCTCCAACAACGTATCCCCCACCATCCCCGGCAAAGGCGGCACGGCCGGCTCCTCCTCGTACCTATTATACCTGGCACGATACCTCGACGAGCTCGAAGCAACAGACTGGCTCCTCGCTAAAGCGCCCAGCAACGTCTCGGCCCCCTGCGGTGATCTCGCATAGTGGTGGAACTGCTGCTGCTGCTGCTGCTGTTGTTGGTGCCCGCCGGAAGAAGCGCTCGACGAAGGGGCCCTCGCGCGCGTGAAAGAGCGAGGCGAAGATGGGACGTCGAACTTGTTCGCCGGACGGCCCGTGGCTAGGTCGACGAGGGGCACGCCGACGGGGGCGCGGACGCCTTGGCCTCCTCGCTGGGCTCTCCAGTTCGTTGGCGCATCCTCCCTATTTTCGGAGAAGTCGAGGAGGGGTTTGGACATGTGCTGTTGCTGCTGCTGTTGTTGTAGTTGTTGTAGCTGTTGTAGCTGCTGATAGTGGTCCGAGGGCGCGCGGTTCGTCGTGCGGATGGACGTCGGGCTGCCGGGACGCCGCAGGCTGCGCTGGCGATGAATTTCCGCCGTTGTGGACCGCGCGGTTGAGGGGCGGTAGCGCGAGTCGGATCTGCGTAAGGGGTCGGAGTGTTCCTGAGAGGAGATGCTGTTGAGGAGACTAGGACCTTCGGTGAAGGGCCCCTCGGAGGAGATGCGACGGCGGGTGGTTTCGGTGCGGCGGAGCTGTTCGAGCTTGCGCTCTTCGTACTTTTCGCCTAGGAGACCCTTGGCGTCGAAATCGGGCTCCTGGTCTAGGTTGACGAGCCCATTGGCGTTGGCGTTGGGTCCCGAGTAATTTGACGCCGACCGGCCGCGGACACTTCCCTTGGACAAACGCTTTCGTTCCCTGGGTGAACTAGGGGGTTGCTGCTGCTGCTGCTGTGGCTGCGTGGGGTCGTCGTAGGCCTTGTCGAAAATATCCATGTCCATGAGCGGTTTGAACGAGCCAATGGCATACGGCGAGTTGTCCATCGACTGCCTCGGCCTACTACTCGACGCCTTCCTCACAAGACCCCCTCCTCCGCCGCCGCTCGCATCCCCCGTGGGCGGTCGTCCCGTGTCAATCTTGCGATTGACGAGGTACCAACTCCTCCACCCGTGGACCTGCTCCTTGAACAAGCGCGCCGTCCTCGCGTCGTCGGTGCAGAAGAAATGCACGAAATTCTCCCCGGTGGGGAACACGTTGGACTTCTGCTGGCTCTTGACGGCGTAGCAGTATTTCTTGGGCGGCTTCAACACCTTGCGAAGCTGATGCTCCGTGGGCGTGTACAGGTCGAAATCGGACAAGTGGCACAGGGATACCGAGTCCTTGTCCGACGGCTTGGCGCCGGGCTTCTTCGCCGCGTACATCTGTCCGCTGTCGAGGAGCGTGACGATGCGTTTCACCCACTTCCCTACGCGCGGACAACAGTACAACTGGAGTGTAAAGGCGTAGGGCGCGTCGTACGTGCGCGGCACGGCGTCGATCTCGAGAAGCTCGTCGGTATCGGGGATGGGATCGGGGTTCTTGGTGGTGGTAGTGGTGGTCATGCCCGCAGGGAGGACGACTAGCGCGTTGAGGTTGTCGCGGTCCCACGAGTTCATGACGTCGCGGACGAGTTCGTAACGGCGGAGGCGCCGCTCCAGGCCGTACTGGAGGTAGGATTCGACGACGATGCTGGTGTCTGGGCGGATTTTGTGGGTGATGAGGTTGGCGGCGGAGTGGAGGATGTCAACCGGGGTGGTGTCCGTTTTCACAGGGAGGGTGATGGAGGAGTTCATGCAACGGACGACGACACGCTGGAAAGAAATTAGCAACGACATACAGTTAAAAAAAATAGTATCAGAACTCCCCTGCTCGGCGAGAAAACTGGCAGAGGGCAGAGAGGGGAGGGGGGAGAGGGGAATAGAACGGAGGACGAACTCTTTCGCCGGCATTGCTTGCGCTCACGGGGGCGTCAATCTGCGGCACGATGCCCTTCCCACCAGCAGCGATATAATTCGCAGGGGCCATATTCGTCCGACTCGCCTGGGTCGACGTAGGCAGAGAAGCAGGCGAAGACGGCAGGCTCGAAGACGACTTCTGATCAGCCTTTCGACTCCTGGAAAGAAAGGCAAAAATGGGACTCCTCGTTTTCGACTTGGGCGATGCGGGCTCGAGGTGTTCCTGGTGGCGGTGACTATTATTGTGATATCTCCGGATCTCTGGCTGTGATCCGCCAAAGCTCGTGGGAGCATCGACCCAGCGCGTGGTCGAGGTGGTCATGTTGTCAGCGACAGCGACAGCGACGGCGACGGTGGTTGGCTTGTTCGTGGAGGAGGAGGGATAATTGGAGCGGAGGGTTTCCGTCGTCCGTTCGCGAAAGGACTTGCCCGAATCTCTGGTGCGCACGGTTGGAGTCCTCTTCAACGCGGAGGAGGAATCGTCGTGGTCGTGGTCGTGGTCGTCGTGAGTGTGGTCAATTTCATAAAAGCGGTAATGGTTGTTTGCGACGATATTTTCGTTCCCGCTCCTACTATTGTTAAATCCTGCGTCTCTGTACAAGAGAGGGTCTGCAGATCGCGTGACGAAGGAGTTTAAATTGGTGGATCGCGGACCAAGGGGCAAAGCTGACGACGCTGCTGTAGTAGCTGGAAAGGGCAGCGGTGGAACAGGGGGCGGGAGTGGTTCTGCTACTGCTGCTGCTGCGTGGGATTGATCTCGCGTGGATGGCGCCGATCCTGATCCTTGTGCATCGGCATTCCTTGGCCTTGGATGATTGGAATTATGATACGTGACGACGCTGGTGGTTCCTCCGCTGGAATCCGTGCCGGCGAAGCTAGCTGACCGCCGTCTGTATCGCGATGGCGTCTTTTGCAAGCTGGGAATCGTGCGAGAGGTGTCGGTGTGGGCGCTAGAGTCGACGCCGGCGTTGGCGGCGGTGGGCGAAGACTTGGAGGAGGTGGCGGTGGAGGAGACGGGCGTACTAGGCACAGGGAAAGGCACAGGCACAGGCACAGAAGAAGGGACGATTTCTTGCGTTTGTGCTCGTGTTTGTGCTTGTGGTTGTGCTTGTGGAACCATTGCATGCATGGGGCCGTGGGTCAGACTCTGGGCATCGGTGAAATGCGTGGCGTGGGCATGGGCATTGGCATTGGCAGCATTGGCATTGGTGCCGGCGTCGGTCTTGGTATTGGAATTGGCATTATTCTGAATCTGGTGGCGTCGTGATCGATATCGAGAGAAATAGGCGGGAGCTGAAGCGGCAGGGGCGACGGACCCCGGCGCTGCTGGTACAGGCGCAGTCGCGGTGGAAGTCGCAATCGCAGTCGCAGTCACAGTCGCAATCGTCATGGTCGCTGTTGCCGTCGCCGTCAGCTTGGAAGTGCTCGTACCTGCATCTTCCATTTTCGCAAATTCCATTCAGCCGTTCGTCCCCCGCTATTTTATTCCCTCCTTCAGGCTCGCTGTAATAGAAGGAATCGAATTGATTGATTGACCTCGATTATTTTTACTCGGGCGATGTGACGCTGTTAAGATTAAAACTTGCAGCAGGATCTTCCAAGTTCCACACACCCCATTAAAGATGCCGGAATGATGGCGCCACCGCTGGGTACTTGGGACAGCACTCCTTTTTCGGGTTTAGCGAGGATGATAGAGAATGGGAAACGGGAAACGGGAAATGGATGATGGACTAATTAGGGGGCTTGAGCTAAGGTTCAAAGTAAGGTTTCAAGGGAGGGCAGGAATAGAAACAGGAGATATGATCGAAGTTCTGATCAATCGAAGTCGAAAATCGAAGCCGAAATCGACGCCTGGCTTTTGGGAGGCGTCAAACTGACGTCAACAAGCTAAAAAAAGATCGGACGGACCCTGAACTCTGATTTCTTCGCCAGGCGCTCTGTCTGTGTGTGGTTGCTGGTGGTTCAGGTGGGCGAAGGTGACGTCTCGATTGGTGAGCGATGGACAATTGATGCACTTGCACAGCAGTACGACACGTTTTTCTTGCATGTGCTTCGACTTGACAAACCAAAGCTGGTGAGAGATCTGAATCTGCGATTTTGTTTTCCTCTCCCTTCTGTCCCTTCTGCCACTTCTTCTCCCCGTGCCCTTTTTTGGACAGCGGAGATCGGAGACGGGCAAACGCGATGCGTTGACTTGGAGATATCTTCCGAGACAATAACAGACTCGCGCTGAGATTGGAGATTTGGGAGATGGTGTGTCTTGGATCTATCGAGATTGGTCGGAATGAAGAAGAGGAGATAGAGCCCGCTGTTAAGACCTCTTCTATTAATGAAAAAAGCAAAGACGAACCGAACAGGATAGACCTGCCAAGACGGCGGGAGACTGGATAGGGAACCCGAGCAGGGTCAGTTTGCATCATCAAAGCTGTATCATAGAGGGATGTCGACCACTAAGAAGAGAGAATCGCTCCTGTGGCTGGCCGCTGGTGGCAATCTCGAAGCCTAGTTTGCTTGAATGCTGCGGTTGCGCATCAAATCGGTAAAATGGCGATGATTCCCCCCTCGGTGCGACCGATAACCTGTGCCGTTCGTCGAATCGAAGGGACGAGTTGCCCACAAGTTGCTAATGCGGCACGGAATTCAATCCAGTGGTTCGGTGGCTCCCCATGCTCATACTGATTAGAGCGACTGGACACAAGGCGGCGGTGTGGAACTCGTTCAGGTTAAACCGTGCTGGAGAAGGGAAAGGGAAGGGTGGTCGAATGGGGGAGAGCGCCCGACAAAGGCGTACCAGCTTTTCGCTTGAAGCCTGTCCTGTGCAACCCCTCGAAGTGCTCTTGCTTTTTCTTGTGAATGTTATAAAGTACTCGAAAAATACTCGGGCCTATGTAAACGACGTTCGAGAGGTTCGTGATTCGATTCGGGGTTAGAGCCTTCCTTTTTGGCAAATCTCGGCCTCGCGATGATAGGGCTCGAGTTGGCAATTGCCTACCTCAGTACTTTGCAGATGGAGAGTACGATATATCTAATATGGAGGGCAACCTCATTTAAGTTCGCGCTGCTTTTTCTTCGGGAGGCTCATGGCTCGTGTCTCATCACATCTCGCTTCGCCTCGAAGAATGAGATGAAGGAAATAAAGTACTTGGATACACACGCGACAAACTGTCCGCACATTTCCTCATCTATCAATTGATGCGTGTACCAATAATTAACTAGTTTTACTTGTACTCTCACTAGACACGAGACTCTGTCCGTCGTTTCGTCCCCGAAAAGCAAAAAGAAAAGAGATTGATTGATGCGACGAAATGTAAAGCGCATAAACAACGTTTAGATTGCCATCTCTCTCCGAAACCATGGTTGGCTAAAACGACCATTCCTGCTGGTCTGGTCTGGGTCCACGAATATGGGTCTGAGGGGTCTAGTTTGGCAAGCGGCATCCCTGAATTTCAAAAATGCCATTATTGATGGATTCGTTGATGGGGTTTGAGGACCAAAGGGTCCGACGTCGCCGAAAATACATAGTCTTGGAGAGATTGCGTGGTGTGTGAGACTGAGATGTTGTCTTGGTGATAATTGTCCCATCATCGTGAACAAGCACAACACCAAGCACCACACCCAACATTGAACTTTCCCCTTCACTCGTCGGCCCTGAGACATGGTCAACGCACTCTGGCCTAGACACAACGGACTAATAAGACCCCTATCGTCATCTCAAACATACCCAACTCGCAACGGACCCTTTCGTCATCGGCGTCTGGAACACATTTGACTTCTTCCTCAGCACCAAAATCATCCCTATTACTTCCTAAACGTCAACTCTCTCCTCCACCAATGCTCAAACTCCACCGTCCCCACATCAATCCCCAGCTCCTTCAATGCCCTCGTGCTCAAGTGGCAGTCGTACGGCCGCTGAACGCTGGCCGACGGATCATTCCCCTCGTCGTTCCGTATCACGTTTTCCGTCGAAATCCCCATGATGCGTCCGAATAATTGGCACATGCCGTACTTCGTCGTTCGGTCTTCGCTCGAGAAGTGCAGGATAGGTGGTAATGTCGACTTGTCCTGCGTATCGAGATATTTCGTCGCAACGTCTGGCTCATCAAAGGTAAGTTCGACCATTTTCTTCGAGAAAAAAAAAGATGGAATAAAATAAAAAGAAATAAAACCTACCGGCTACAACCCGTGCCACATCCTCCGTATTAGTCGGATACCTCACCGCCCAGTTATCCATCCTCGTCTTCTCCCCCCCTCTCGCCGCCCCCCAAACCGCATTCAACAAAACATTCACCGCACTCTCCTCTGGCACCTCCGCCTCCCCGTACAACACGGGCACCCTAACCACAACACCCCACCCGCGCTTCCCCGCGCCCTCAAACTCCTCCAGCATGGCCCTTTCCCCGCCCAGCTTCGTCTCCCCGTATAGGTTCGTCGGGGACGGTGCCGCATCGACGTCATACGGCGCCTCGCCGGGCCGGCCCGGGAACACGTAGTCGGTCGAGATGTAGATCATGAGGATGGAGCGGGCGGCGCAGAGGTGGGCGAGCGTGCGCGTGGCGGTGATGTTGAGGGCTTTGGTGCCTTCGGGGTCTTTGTCGACTTTGTCGGGGAAGCGGTTTGCTGCGCCTGGAGGAAAGGGGGTGTCAAGGTGAGCTTGTGAGTTTCCCTTTGGGATCTTTCTCGTTGATGGGGGACTCAACGGGGGCGGGTTATCTTACTGTGGACAACGACCTGCGGCCTGATGTCAGAAACGAGGAGAATTAGCACATTATGAAGGCTTGGCCTGGTTCTAAAAATAAACGTGCAACAGAGAGGTTTCCGTACTTTACTTCATCGAGAGCTGCTTCAACCTCATCCTTCTTCTGAAGATCAACGCGTAGCACGGATACCCCATCCGCTCGACTCAGGCCCGTCCCCTTGACACTCCAATCCCTACCCGGGTCCTCAAACGCCCTGACGAGCTGCCTCCCCAGCAGACCGGTGGCGCCCGTCACGAAAGCCGTCCGCGCCATGACTTGACGGAAAATGGCCCGTTCGAGATGGGAATGCCCGTACACTCAACCTTGAGGTGGAGCTAAGAGTTCCAATGTTTCGAACGGGGAAAATCCGCACGGCGAGTACGAAAAGGGAAGGGGGTTTAACTCTTATTCGAGCTTGATGTTAGCGTCGTCTAAAGCTTGCAATGCCGATCCCCTTCTGTGTTCTCTTGTTTCGTCATGGATGGACGAGTGCTGCCCCAGAGACTGAGCGCCCCGCGCTAAGTTGATGGACCCAGTTTGGTACTTTGAGGGGTGATCCCCCCATTCTCGCATCCCCTCGTTACATGCATACCACATACCATACTTGACATCGTCCCTTGCATTGGAACAAACTTTGAACTTCGAACTGGATGGGCAACACATCAATCTCTGGCACCCGTCGCTTCAAGGGGCAATTCGAAAACATTGACGTAACATAATTCAATTCTATCTGACCCACCCCCCCTTGGTATCACCACCAGGTCAATAAATGCAGACAACACAGGCAGCAAGAAATAGCGCAAACAACGCTTTCTATACAACCCGAACTGTAAAGTCCTCCCCAATCGCCGCACCAACCCTGCCAACAATAGCAAACGACGCCTGGCCCCCCTTCCCCTTGAAATACTGCACCGGCGCCGTCCAAGTCTTACCCCGCGACTCGACCTCGACCTCCTTCTTATCCCACTCCGCCGGGGCGCCAACGATGATAATCTTGTCGACGGCGACGTCCTTCATCTGCTTCATCCAGGTACCCGGCTTCACGGCGCCCTTGGCGTTATTCTCGCCGTCGCCGTCGACCGAGGTGATGGAAGCTCCCTCGAGCGCGAACTTGCGGTAGATGTACTGGCCCTTTTCGTAGTCGAACGAGTCGCCGTCGTCGACGTAGAGCTCTCCCTCGGCGGTGCCCGCCTTGGAGACGGAGACCACGAGTGTGTAGTCGTCGAACTTCATGAGGGCGCTGGATCGCCGGGGACGATCGCGGCGCGGGAAGATGTGTCCGCCCCTCATGAAGAGGGGGATGGTCTCCAGCGGCGCGTCGACGGTGGTGGTCTTGCCCTTCTGCGTGGGGAGGACGTTGTAGGTGAAGTAGTCGTAGTAGACCTCGTCGTCGGGGATGAAGACGTCGGCCGTGACCTTATCCTTCTCGACGACGGGCTTGACGAGCAGGCCGGTGCTGCCGAGGAAGATCTGGTCGTCGATGGCGAAGCCGCCCTCCTCGGTCGGGTGAGTCCAGTACATGGGCCGTACGATGGGACTTCCGTCGCGGTGGGCGTGGAAGAAGGCCGTGTACCACGCAGGTAGAAGACTGTAGCGGAGTCGGAGAGCCGAGGAAATAATGGTATTGTAGTGCTCCCCAGTCAAGTATGGCTCGCGACGGCGAGCGTCGATGTGGGCATGCGCGCGGAAAAAGGGGTAGAAGGCGCCCGACTGGTACCATCGCGTGAGGAGATCCTTATCGGGGTTGCCGAAGAAGCCACCGACGTCGGCACCGGAGAAGGGGAAGCCCGCGATGCCCTGGCTGAGAATCATAGGAAGGGCGGCACCGAGATGATCCCAGGAGGCCTGGTTGTCGCCAGTCCACATGGCGCCGAATCGCTGAGAACCGGCATAGAAAGAGCGCGTGAGGACGAACGGTCGGCGGAGTTCACCAGGCTTCCGCGAAAGCAGGGCCTGGTAGGTGGCGTTGTGAAGCGTCATTCCCATGAGGTTGTGCACGTCACGGTGCTCCCAGTTGCCGTGGTGAAGGTTGTCCTTGGGCATGGTCGTCTCGGGCCCGTTAAACACGGACGGCTCATTCATGTCGTTCCAGACAAAGGTGTTCTCGCGCGTGCCCTTGAACCTGTCGTATTTGAACAGGGTCTTCCACCAGTCAATCGCCTTGGGGTTGAACGTATCAATCCAGTGCGAAGATCCAGGCCAGCACCATCCGTCGAAAATCTTGCCCTCCTTGTTCTTGACGCCAAGGTCCTTGTCCTTGAGCTCCGACACGACGTGATAGTCGTTGGTATTCTTGATGTGGGGGTCGATAATGGTCACAAGTTTGCGACCTTGCTTCTCAAGCGTCTCGCCCATGCCAATTGGATCAACAAACCTGTCCTTGTCGAACGTAAAGTATTTCTTGTCGTCGGTGTACTCGATATCGAGCCAGATGACGTCGTAGGGCATGCGAGCCTTGTCCATCTTGCGGTTGACGTCCTTGACGTCGTCGTCGGAAACATAGTTCCATCGACACTGATGGTAGCCGAGGGCAAACTCCTGAGGCATGGCGGTAGTGCCCGTGAGCTCGCTGTAGACCCTGGAAATGTCCTTGGGCGTGGGGCCGAGGATGACGAAGACGTCCAAGAGCCCGCTCTCGGAGATCCAGTGGGTATGAGTGTTGGTCTTGGCCTTGGCTCCTAGAGCGTTAGGGTTCGTGGCGTCCTTGGACTTTGTAATGTCGACCCAGGTCTCGGCGGCGTTTAGCCAAAACACGGCGACAGTAGAGTCCTTGTTGTGTGCGTGCATCAGGGGGATCGAACCGTAGAGGGTCATGGGACTGTCAAGAATGTACTCGAACACGTCGAGATTGTACATCCTGTATGGCTCAGAATAGTGACCATCCTCGCGGCCGCGGGTCTCTTTCAGGGACAGGGAGCTGGCGTGAGACGGGATGCCGAAGACGTGGCTATAGCCGGAGAAGGTAATGTCGAGAGCCACGCTCTCAGGTCCCTTGGCCTTGGAATCGGTGTTTCCACCAAATGTCTCCTCCCACCATGTGCTTTCTTCGTCGCTCTTAGGCTCTATGTCCTTGCTCTCCTCCTCGCCCTCTTTCTTCTCTGGCTCTGGTTTGTCGACCTTGGGCCGCCAGTGCTCGACATTCATCCAGCCCTTGTCATTGAACTTGATGTGAGAGACACCGTCACGCTTAAAGTCAACAGAGAAGGGCGAGAATTTGATGTGCGCCTCGTGTTTCGACGATCCGTATTGAATGACCATGCCATTCGAGTCTTGAGAAGTAACCTTGGCCTCCTTATCAAGGGTCAAGCCGCCGACAATGGCAAGCTTTTCGACCTCGTTGAATCGCTCCTTGCGAGCTTGGCTGTCGTGTCGGAGCACAATATCATTCTTCTGGCGCTTCTCCTCATCGACCACGACACGGGCGACGCCGGACTCGAGGAATGAAACGGTAAGTGGGAGGCGGATGGGCTCGGCGGTGTCGGCCAGGGACTTGAGAATGGTGCCCTGAAGTTGACCGTCCTTGAAGGAAATGGAATCGGCACTGAGGTTGTAGGGCGCAGCCCAAGTCGAGCCTGCGGCGGCGGCAGAGTCTGCATATTCTCTGTTTCGTTTACAGAAGCCGGATTGATGGCATTTCTTGAAGTCGTTCTCCTTAACCGTGACTGCAAATGGGAGGGGGGATTGTCAGTATGGCAGCGCTCTTGCGCCTGGGAAGCTCATGGAGACAGGAAGGATGGGGAAAACGGGAAAAGAGAACTCACAGACGGGAGCGAACAAGCAGCTGAATGCGACTAAAAGATAGACAAGACTTGTCCATGACCGTGGCATGGCACGGGCACGAGGGGAAGACCACATGGTCAAGATGCGCCCCTTCGTAGGCGGGAAGCAGGACACGCTGGCAGTCCAAAGACGAAAGGAAGGAAGGAATAAACACTGAAAAAAAAAGGAATCACCAGGATGCAAAAGACATCGGAGGATGTACGAAGACCCGGCCTTCTCTGGAGTCGTCAAAGGAAGCTCAATCTGTCACAGATGGGCTGAATGAGAGGTCTCGCAGAAAGACGGGACATCAGATTCAAGCCAATGTTTTGTTGCTTCGAGATGGATCTAGATCTGGGAAAGGCTGAGCTGGCCCCTTGGGAAAGCTCTCAATTTGGTTTAGCGCCATCGGCACAATTCAATTGTTGGTGTCGGGTAAAGTCCCCTGGGGAGGGGGCACCTCCATTAAACGGTACATCTCATAAATAGGTATGTATTCATTTTTATGTCGAGGCTTGAACAAGTACTGCTTTGATGCATACTCAAAAAAATGATGACGTATCAGAGGAGGAAGGAACTCTTGACAAGCCAAGGAATGCCCGGAGAAAAGGCGCAAGGGAGTCCAAAAGAAAGAGTTTACAAAAAGGCATAGACCAGTTTGCCTTCGTCGTTCCGATCATAGAAAATACGAGTTGATTTCGCAGTGTAAGTAGTTTGTCCGTCTTACGAAGTTGCTCGTCTCAGACCAAGGCCCAACATCCTGTGGGTACACATGCACTACACAACGAAGTACACTGAGGAAGAACCCTGTACACTCCACATTGCACTGTTGGTTGACTCGCCATGGAACTAACTCAAAACAGACTGAGTCTGAATGCTTGCTCCGTTGTATTGACACATCGCATGAGTTTAACGAGCAGCTTGCCCTGGCGATCAGTTTATAAAAAGTAGGATGGGGTTTTTACGGATTTTTATCCTGATGGGTTGATGATAGCCTGATCGAGGAAGGAGAAGCATTCAAAGCTGGATTACGACAGAGCCCATCCAGGTTCGATACCGACGAGGTGGGACAGAGATGTGAGATCATCGATGGATTAATGCCCTCATGAAACCGATCATTCGCATCAAATCTAATTGATCGAATCAAATGTTGATTGGTGTTTATGTTCAAAGTCTCGCCGGAATCCCACAGCCCATGTTGCCTGCAGCCAGGCTGGCTGATGAAGCTCAGTGCCTGTGAAGTAAAACCCACTAATTTCCAGGCCTTCCTTCCCTAATCTCCACATTGGGACAGGCGCTCAATAGTGCATTTAATACAGCGTAGCCAGAGTACTTCGTAGGACGATGACAGCATTGAAGTATAAAGTACCTTGTATCGTGGTATTTGACAGCGGCGGAGCTCCTTCCAAGTTCTTTCCATCTATAAATATCTAGAGTCGACAGACAAAATTGGCTGTCGAAGGCCAATCGAATCACGCCAATATCAGACAGGCCCCCAACTTCAGATGCAACATTCCCCGATCCTGGCGTCCCAACTTTCCTAGCCACTTTCTTCCAATGGGTTAAGACAAACCCCGCTGTCTGGCGATCCAGCAGCTCCTGCCAACACGCATCACCTCCTTGATCCTCAACATATTACTATTAGCCTGGCGTGCCTTGTGTGTGCAAGAGGATATTCGGGACAATGCTCTGACGGGCTAAAACCGTGTCATTTCGTCTCCAATTGAAGACATGGTGTCAGATATGGTGGACCACATTCTTCCTGGGACGGAACGGTTGGGCGCACCATGCGCCAAATATTAGCTTGGCTCGAGGCAAGGCTGCACAGAGGCTACCCGTTTCTAGCACTGGTCTTGCAGCTTCTTGCATTCATGTTGCAGGGGGGGTGTTGCTGCGCCTTGTTCCACTCTGACCTGAACTCCAACCTCTGGCTCCAACACCAGGCGTTTCTTCAATACTTTCACGACTTTTTTTGTCTTTTTTTGTAATCTACACACGTTTCCGTTTTCTCCTCTCCCCGTTCTAATTTTTGTGCTGTTTCTTGAACCCCGTCGTCTCGTTTGCATGGCGAATACTCTCCTTTGATTGTCTCTAGGGCTGCCATTGATCCCGGTGCTCTGGATCCACCTCGAGCTCTCTGTCGCACATGTATACTTCATACTCCCTCGCCCGATCCAACCCTCTACTTCGACCGACGTCTCTCCGGCCATGTCCAACCTCCCCCCAGGCTGGGATATCGACTACGATGGCAACCGGTGGTTCTATCGCTACAAGCCAACCGGGCTGATCCAGTTTACTTTCCCCAAGGAAGGCGACGAGTTCCCCCAGTACATAGACGCCTCCGCGCCAGCGCCGGCTCTCGCGCCCGAAGAGAGGCTCGAAAGCCAGCAACAAATAAGGAGAAAAGTGACGTCACAAGGCGCGACGGGTGCCTCTGGGAGCTCACCTGGAAATAATCGGGCACCAGTAATGAGCGCCACTGGCGGGCCGGTGAGCATCGCTTGGGATGGCAGTTTCGACGACGATGACGATGACGGCGATTACGGCTCGGCGTACTTCCAGCCCGAGAGCCTCATGTACCTAGGTCCCGGAACATATACTGATATTAGCCCATTGGCAGAGGAAGAGGAGGCCGAGGCAGCTGTGCTTAGGGGCAAGAGGCCAGAAGAGAAGACCACGCTTGAAGCAGACAAGGGACTTGCGACCTCGCCGCCAGAGAGCTCCGCTGCAACGCCATCTCTCTCCAAGAGTACCCCCGTGGTCGAGACATCCGAAGCTACAAAGCCCCCGCAGCCCGAAAAGCCCGAATTCTCGACAACCCATACCGTCTTTACAGTCGACGCTGACACCGTTGTCCCTCCTGCTGCCCACGATGTCCAGCCGAAGGAGCAGGGGCCAGCCTCCGCTGATATCCCAGTGTCTGACAACCGCGACCTCCCACACGAGCTGCCCGAGTCCACTCCATTCAACCCTGTTGGCGTGTTAGCGGAAATGCCCACAGAGATGACGGCCATGGCTCACATTGAACTCCATCCCGACCCCGTCGAGATGGCCGATAATACTGTCCTTGCGCCAATTGAAACCTTCCTAGCCCAGGCTGGCCTTGCGGAGCTTCCCGCCCAAAGCCCCACATCTGAGAGGAACGCCGCTCCAGAACCACCCCGGCCGAGGCGGGTAGAGACCGCACCTGTCCAAAGAGTCTATCCCTTCCAGCCAAAAGACGACGATGACCCGAATAGACCGCCGACGCCGCTGGGACCTCCAGTTTCCGTCCAAGCATCAACGCCAAACCCCCCCGTTCAACAAGGCGCTGATCAGCACCGTGCATTTTCTCCCTTCCGTCCCTCGTCCCCGGCTCCTGTCCAGACGCCCAGTCCTCCAGTACCTTCATCTACAGGCGGGGGAATCCCGCCACCAGTTGTCCAAACCCCTGGACCGTCCGCTCAACCCCAGGTCGGCCCCGCTCCTGTCCCCCCAGTCGCTGCTTCACACCAGCAGTTTAAAATCAGCCGCAAGCCTACCAATGCGGGATCTCAGCCACCAAAATTCAAGCCTTGGGCTCCCGGTATGACCCCACCTACCTCCCGGGTGGGAACACCGATGGAGGGCCAAACAACGACGCAAGTGACGACACATAGGAACTCGGTCACAGGTGGCCAGGAGGAAGTACCAATTGTGACAACCTCACAACCGTCGCAACCGATCACTCAAGCGGAAGCACCTGCCATTCTAACGCCGCCTATGGCTCCACCAAAGGTGCCCCTCGATGCTGGTCAAGACGCTTCTCAGGCGAATCAACATCTTGTTCGGCAGTCAATCCTGCAGCCTCCAAACCCGCCGAGAGATTCAGCCGGCGCAGCACCCCCCGTGCCACCGAAAGACAACGTCTCAGCTCCCCTAGGCACAGCCGCCGTCGCTCCTCGACCTCCCGCCATTGCTGGCATGCCCTCGATTCTTCGACCTGGTAGACAACCTACGCCGCGTCAGGCCGACCCTCGCCTGACACTAGGCCAGCACCCGTTGTCTTTCCACCAGGGTCTTGCTCCTCGGCAGCTTGCAATGACAGTGCACGGCCCCCAAGGTCACCCTCATCCACACCACCCAATGCACATCGGTCAAGCACAACAGTCAGGAGGGTTTGGACGAGGTTTAAGTCCGCCGGTCGACCCACGCACAGGACTACAGCGAGCAGAGACGATGCCCGCGCAAGTACCTCACGTCGAAGGACATGCGCAACACCAGGCATTTAGTCAACCCCAAGGTGTGCCTATCTTCAAAAGTGGGCCAGTTTTGAGTAATAACCAGGAGCAACAGCGTCAAACCGCGCATGTTCCGGCACTAGGGCCAGCACTTGGACAAGTCTCCATACCAATGGGCCACGCTCAGAGGCTCCAGCAACGTCCTCACTCAAATTCGCTTCCGAGCTCGCACCCTCCCTCCGGTATCCCTGGACAACCCCAGTCTACTGGACAAACCCCCTCTTGGAAAACAGGTCCTACGCCACTGCAGCCAGGCGGTCAAGGCCAACCCTCGCCTGGAGCTCCTCGGCTTCTACCCCGGGGGATAACTCCCCACATCGTAGCTCAGCAAGGCGGGCATGCTTCTCTGCTACCTGCTCACATGCTTGCAAATCAGCATGCGATGGTAACTCATCTTCATGTCCCTAACCCGGCTTTACGGCAAGGCCCCCCTGTCCCGACGACTTTGGCTTCTGGAAGACCGCCTGTTCAAGCCGCCGCTAGTGTACAAGGGCAGTCAGTCCCTGTCCATCAGCAAAATACGAACCAGCAAGGCACTCCAGCAGGCAATCAGGGCCAGATACCCTCTACTACTGTCACTCCTCCTGCCTACCCACCGCATCTACAGCAAACCCCTAGGGCCGTAACCCCCGGAAGCGGAATTCCGCCGACTCAATTTTCAGGCCCCCCCTATCCTGAACATCCCCTCCCAACGCCGAGCCCGCTTTCCGTAGCCGGCGTGTCACCTACCCCTGCACATCGGGCCCAGACACCAGCTGCGTTGTCCGTCGGATCGTCTCCCTCGCCGCAATTCAATAGCCAGGGCCAGATCCAGGTAGCTCATCGAGCAGCTCCGGGTATCCAGGCGCCTAGGAATAGGAGTCCTGCGGGGCTCACGGGAACCAACCAGCTGGGAGTGCAATCAGAGGCGGACTCTTACTTTCCACCGCAAACGCAACCCCATGCTAGACCTCCTGGACCACTCCAGCAGCGCCTGGTGGTACAGGAGAGTACTGATAGGCGCCGTTCGTTGCCGCCCGAGCAGATGATGCGGTTGTTAAGGGGCCAGGGTAATCAGGGCCAACCCCTCCAGTCTAGCTCCCAGCCGCCAACTGGTGGGCCAGTTTCTGGCGGTTTGTCACCGGCGCAGAACATTCCTCGGCGGTCGCAATCCGTGTCCGTAGTAACAGCGCAGGTGTATCGAGCTGCCCAAACCCCACCTCGAGGCTCGACTCCAGTGCAACCCGTGACGACCACTCAACAGCATCAGACAAGCCCTCCGCGACCTGCTAAGGAGCCGTTAGAACCGACGATCCCCACTACTGCGGCGCCCAATGCACCCGTCCAGAACGGCCCCGCGCAACCCACTTCCACCCAAGTTGTCCCTGTTCAAGCTGCTCTTACTCAAACGGTACCAGTCCAAGATTCACCCCTTGGTCACCAGCTTCATTCTATTCGAGAACATCCCGAGCAGGAAGATGCCCGCAAAAGGCTGAGAGCTGCGTCTCCTTTGTCCCAGCCGTCGAGCGACCATCGGTTGTCGTTGCCTCTTGTGCAACTGCATGGTCCTACTTCTCCAGGCGGGCAATCTCAGCTGCCATCTGGAGCGGTGCCTCAAGTTCAAGGACCACCTCAGGGACACTCTTACATGGGACTACAGGAGCAGCCCCAGGCAGCAGCCCATGGAGTGCCTCAAACTTCTTTCCGGGGAGCACCGCAAGCGTCAACGCAGGCTGTACAACCTCATCCAGCTCAGCAGATCCCAGGACAGTTCCGGCAAATGCTACCGCAAGGCCAGCAGGGGCAACAAGTGGGCGGGCCGGGAATGTTTGCCCAGCCACCCGTCCCGTTCCCGAACGCGCTGCCCCAGAGTATGGCTAGTCCCCCCGTCACGCCGACAATTCCGGGACCGCAGAGCAAGGAAAAGTCGAAGTGGTACTCGAAGTTCCTCAAGTCCGGTAAGACGTTGCAGAAGACGCCGCCTCCGCAGCAGCAAACCCCGACTCCCCAGGCTACAGGGTGGATGCAGAGTAGCATGGGGCACCAGGCATTTACTTACCAACCGCCAAGACATCCTCAGCAGTTCGTTCAATCCACAGGTTTGCCCCAATTGGCTCCACCTGCGCTCCAGCAGCAGACCCCACCTCCACAGGTCATGTATCCCCCCGGCGCCGTTCCTCACCAAATGGCGCAGATACCTTCTGCATTGGTATATCCAGGGGTACCTGTTGGACCTCAGGGCCTTCACGTGGGAGCTCCTGGTTCTGCGGGAAATGCCGGGCCACCTGCCGGGCCCGTACCCCCCGGGAGCGCTCAAAGTACTCAGATAGCCCCTCCGTCACCCGACTCGGTAAGGCCGAGGACGCATTCTATATCGAACTCCGTTGGGTCTGCCACGACCCAGGCAGCTCAGGTCCATCCCCAGAGGTCCGCTCCTGAAAATATGGAATCCGACAGAGGGTCAATTTCGACCATGGATGTCTCCGAAGCACAGGCGCAGCCTGTCATGAAGCCGCAGATTGTTCAAGTGTCTAGAGTGGCGGGTACGCCGAGTCAACAAGCGCCGGGTGTACACCAGCCGGGTCCCAATGCACCCCAAGCTCCGCCCAATGGTCAGGGGCCATATCCGTCCCAGATCCCAGCGCAGAGTCCCGCGGCACCAGTCCTCAACGCTCAAGCGGCGCCAGCCTCCGGTAGTGCTGGAGCACCCGCTCCGGCTGCTGCTGTGAACAGACACGACAGCTTGCGACCAGCACCACTGTTCGCGGGCCGAAGGGCCGGGAGCCCGCCCACCAGCGCGCTACCCTCGCCCTCGGTACGGGAGAGCATGGTCTCCGAGATTAGCTCAGCGGACTCGACGGACAGCCGGCGCGTGAGTGTACTCTCGACTTCGTCGGGGCTGGCGGGCGCTGCGGCGCAGAGGAATGCGGAGTTTAGGGCTAAGATGGCGAGGAAGCCTGTTGCGGATTACTCTGGGGGTGGATGGGGAGATGAGAGTTTGAGTTAATGGGCTTGGAGGGTTCTGATCGGTCTTTCACCGGCTTTCTGGCTTCCCTTTTCTTTTCCTTCTCTTCCTTTTCCTCCTTCGCTCCGATCCATGACGTCTCAATACCCTCGGCCGTTTTGGGCCGACTCATGACTATGGGTTGATTAATCTATTTTCGCTCTACATATATATACCCCTTTGTTAGATCAGATGAGCCTTGAATTTTACTCTGAGTTTGGTTAGCCAATTCCTTTTAGTCCATGTTCGAGACGTCCATTTTACGACTTCGATGAAGCCATTCCTTCGCAAATCTAGGAAGCAGCTCCATTTCTTTAGAAAGGCAAGACTATGTTTGAAAAGAAGAACTCATTTGAACTGAACTACAAGACATTAATGCTTTACCTAGAAACAAGCCGTCCTTGATAATACAAAACGGACCGTAACTGAAACGCATTGAACAGAGCTGAGTACAATCCACTCTCACGTTTCCTCTGCAAACGCGAAACATGACGACTATCATCCAAATATCCTCAATCGTGTTGAAAACCATACTTCACCGGGCATATCCGCTTGTTTTCCAGCCGCTGAAAGCACGATACCCAGTCAACCCTACGCATTATTTTACCATCTTAAGCAATTGCAACGCACCCTTCAAGTCTCAGCTGTCGAATTTTTTTTTTTTTTTTTTTCTTTTCTTGATCGCGGGCGAGGCCGGGAGGGCGGGGATGTTACCTCTTTTATAAAAATCCCCAGGATCTCGGTCCACTCGAAAAGGCCCAGGAACTCCTTGACAAAATTTCTTAGGCCGCGGTCTGCGCCATGGCTTGCTCACCCCTGTGTCCACGCCCGAGGCGGTGGTGTCTATATCCAAGGTTGACATCCTCGTTAGCCACAGCCCCTTCCATCACGTTTTGTCACTTCCAAATAGGGAGACATTTTCGAACTTACTTTTCGCCGCCCTCCTTTTTGCGAGTAAAGGTCTTGTACATGCCAAGAAGGAAGTTGATGAGGAAACAGATACCGGCAATGAAGGTGAAAGCAAGAAGAGTACGCCACAGATTGCACCGGAAGCCGTGCCAAGCGGCGCCCCAGAAAGTACGGTGCCAGGTACCCCTGCAGCCACGACTCAACTGTTATTCTCTTGCGTTAGTTCCATTGCGCTCTCCGACACAAGAATAAGACCAGCGGGCAGGTAAAGAGAGAAAACGTACGTTTGTCAACAGGGCAAAGGCCACCATCCACATGACGAAGAAGGCAAAGTCCAACGGGAACGCCCAGAACGTGAACATGAACGGCAGCAACAGCAGGAGGGCCAGGGGTATGCTGAGGGTCGCCAGGGAGATGACGTAGATGAGCTTCCTGCCATAGTGCCTGTGTAGGCGGTGGAGCCTCCAGAACATGCGCCCGAGAATGCCCAGGACGATGGCGGAGGAGATGAACGCCCCCAGACGGCTGAGGAAGGAGAGGATTCGAGCAGCGCCACTCAAGAGGCCCATCTTGACGGTTTTCTTTTCGGTTTCCTTTATTCCTTCTTTATTTTCCTTGCTATGTTTTACTTATGTTGGGGGCAGTTTCCTTGGGGAAAGGTCCTTGCTGATTTGCTGTCCGTTGGGTTTTGAAATATAGTTTCAGTGAATTCTACGCCGCGAGGTGAGGCTTTGACGTGTGCTTTTCGTTATCGAGGTTCAAGGGGAAGGAGAAGAGAACGAATCTTGGATCCAGGTGCCTGAAGCCCAGCGTTTATAAGTCCGGAGCTTCGGGAAAGCTTTCCCGAAGCCTAAGAGGTCGGTATGATTTCATCGAGCTGGAAACTAACAAAAGCCGTCATCTCGTCATCTCGCCCGTCTCGCAGTTCCGACCTACTGTTTACCCCAGGATCCTCGTCATGAAGTTCATGATTTCCATCTCTTTACCCTTCGAAGTATGACGTGAACTTTCGCTGTAGAAACACATAATTTCCTTCGATCGACATGGCTCGCTTGTGCAGGTTAACGGAAGGTATAAACCTTGTTCTGTTCTATACAGAAAATATTGAAACCCATCTTGCCAAAAACACCCAGCAACACATATCACCTTCGAGGTTCCTACATTACTATTGTCAATACCACTGGCATCTATATTTCCCTACTTCACCTACTTCAAATACAGCGGAGAACTGCGTATCAAGCCTTAAATATCACGGCGCAAAAGAGCTGTGGTCCCGTATATTTTATACTCTCGGTCCCGGGCAGACCTACTATCGCTGATAAACTTACCCTTTCCCCTCGCCCTTTACTTAGCGGCCAATAGGGACGTTTCAAATAGGAAACTGACGTGTTTTTTGGGGCTCTCAAAGTGCCAAACGACTTGAGTTTTAAAGATCATGAGACCTGTCAATGTCAAACTTTGCACAGGCCCTTGACAGGTCCCCTGTGGATCCGGGTGGAGTTGTGCAGAATATCGGACGGAAAGTCTCGGGGCATGTAAACGAATTTACTTTGTGCACTCTCCAACCTTCCTCTCATACAATTGGCGCCTACAGAAGAGTCGGTTCATGGAGAATATCATGACGAGGTTGCGTGATAGTGATGATCTCGGCAGCGGCAAAGCTTGATGACGGAGGTCCAAGATGCGGCATGTTTAGCAGAGCATGCCAAACGCTATCCCAAAGTCTATTATACAGCATCTCTCCAGGGAGGTCCCGTATGTCGGTTTATTCCCCATCTGCGAACTCGTGCGCGAGATGCCGATGAACCGGGATAGGAGGGAAACTGCCCCGCGACGGTGCCGAATTCAGATTCTTTGACAGGACCATGTTGGGTCGGCTACCTCAAATGTAGTTTCCTCCCTGGCGTTCATTCTAGCCAAGCCTCGAGGCTTCACCGGATGCCTACCGATTATATGTAGTAAGGATAGGACGGTCATATATCTGGACCTGGGAGAGACATGGCTCTATAATATATGACATGACCCAAGGCGCTCACAGTATAGAGATGCTGTAGTACCGCCTTTTATGATAATTTGATTGCTAGAATTAAGCCTCGACGTAAAGGCCCTCGAGGTTGGGAAAACTATAATTACCCATATCTGCCAAAGAGGCTGCCGATATCAACGAGTTGATCAACCAGCCATGACAGGTTTCTGTATGCACTCCACAGAAGTCTGCGAACTCCGCACACGAAACTAATGAATATGTAGATTTTAATATTATATATTAAGCGTCTCAAGCAAAAAGAATCCTTCCCTCACTCGATCATTTTCGGATTCGAGGAAAACTACATAAATAAATCATACTCAGCCCCAAAGACTCCAACCCTCGACTCTAGACCGTTCTTCTCAGAGAGTAGCAACTTTGACTAAGAGCAGGGGATCCGTTCTCGACCGAGATCACGAGTATTACGCATTTCTCCTTTCTCTCCGCTCCCAGGAGCCTAACTGCGGACATTATGCTAGAAATACGACTTCGTCAGTCTTCCTAGAACCTTCCTTGCTGAGGACCCGTAGCTACACCTGTGATGCTTGTCGGCTCGCCCGCCAGTGATGATATTACTCCGGTCCTCAAGTGAGAGATAATGGCAACGTTTCTCTCCGAGGCTGGAATAGGAAAGGAGCATAAGGAGCGAACGGCACCTGGATACTCATATCTTGGGGCTACGTTGACACCTAAATATGCGCGTCCTCCACTGCTCCTGCTCCGAGCCTTACCTGGAAAAGGCAGGAAATCAAAAGCCCCGGGGACGTACACTATCCGAGGGTACATGGACATAATAGAGAACATGTTAGCATTCTTAGGCATGAACGATGTGCTGTCAAGGACAGAACGGGCTCATCGCATTCCTCAAACTTATGCTATGCCGTAGGTCAGTATTTTGGCCTATGGCGTATAAATCGTACAATCTGCATCAGCCGTGGAAGCTGTAGGAAAGCGCAATCAGGGATCGCCTGAGCTAGTGCTACCAACACTTGCTATCGGATTGCCATACGAGGGAGATTCAACCTAGCCTCAAGATGATTGAGTCCCCAAGACCCGAATCTTTTACAGCCACGAAATGTCGGTATATTTCCTATATCTTCCCAGACGAGCTTTCTTATTTTAGGTAGATTTTCTTACAGGGGACCGCACTAGCGCACTAGCTAATCTTCGAGTATAAATATTGCAAGTGACATACATGTCGGGCATGTACCTATGCGCCTAACATGGCGCGGCCAGCCCTGGCTATCTCAGCTCCGTGCGAAGGAGACACAGCTTCTGCGTTGCATAACGCACTCGCACACGTGGAAGCGCTCCAGAAAACAACTGTAACTCCACCGCGTCCTCCTCCACGACCCTCTTCATCCATTCGCTGTTGTCATACTGCCTCCTTCTGCGCATCGTGACCGCGAAGACTGCAGTGCTGGATTACGTAGAGGCGTCGGTGTAGCGCCTGTATGAGCTTATCTGGGGGGGCAAGAGGGATATAGCGATACGACACGGAAACAGAGGGGCTAGGTGAAAACCATGACAGCTTATCTAATTTATCTAGAAATTGCGATGGAATGTAGGTAGTGTAAAGACATACTTTTAGTACGTAAATGCCCAGCATAACAAGCACAGCAACCTGTAATATGTTTTAGAGCTGATCGGCGAACTATGTAGATCTACGATAGGCTTACCTGGAAGGAGGATGCGCAATCCCGGGACTTGTCTCTCTGCCATCGCTGCCACCGCTCCTGAGCCAAACTTATCAAGATGGCAAGTATGTATGGATCGTGTGCTTCATTAGAGGGCTCGAGAGTGCGAAGCTTTTTCTCAATTACGCGTGTAACGGGGATATTCTGCTTGCTACAATTGGGGAGCGAAATAGACTTCTGGCGGATGGACCGTATCGTATCGAGGCCAATGTAGGTAAGGGATGGAAGCGCTAAGTTGGAAGAGAAAACACTGTCTGTTTGGAGAGTCTGAATAATGTGGCTGTCGAAGTGGAAGGGAAGGCGATTAGAGCTAGAAGTCAAGTTAATAGAAGCATTAAAAGGCGTGCATGAACACCAAGGGCACGTACCCTACATAACGATGGCCACAGGTGATAAGGAGTTCCTGAATAATGAGCTTCTTTATTTCTATGGAGTATGACCTGAATAGCTGATCTGCTGAAAGCAGGAGCTGCTGGTCGCCACATATGGTAGCACTTGTCACTGTGTTGTACTGAGTAGGGCTCAATCTAAGGCTCTGTGTTGTTGAGTCAGATACATTGCGTTTATTGCCCGGCTGTGGTTTCTTTGTAAATTTGTAATTTAGAAGCTGTACATGGTCTGAGGTCTAGATTATCGGTGGAACATATAAACAGCTCCGACAATTGCGACGAAGAATATCATATATCGAATCTGGTTTGGGAGTTGTAGAAGCCTTGCGGGATGCTGGCTTTGTTGGGCACGGAGTTGAAGAACAAGGGGGAGTGGTTCGACGTCGCTGGGTCGGAGGGCTTGGGGAATCGTGAACTAGCTTTCGCTTGGACCCGAGTCTCGAAGACGGATATGATGTTGAGGCTAGGGTAATGCTAAATATATTACGACTGCCTGCCGCCAGGGGGGCCATGTGGTCGTGGTCAGGAGGAGAACGTGCATGGGGTGCTGCTTTGCCATGTCGTGATGGTTGTAGCTCAAGGTCGGCAACGCAGCTAGCGGGAAAAGCACACCAAACACAAATTTCTCCCAGGTCTCGGCCGGCGAGAAGCACAACTCTATAGATCTCCCTTGCCACAAATACAGAGTAGGACATGGGGGAGAATGGTGATGGTCATCTTGGCATTTGAGGAATCGAAATCGTAATGACCGGTACGTGAACTGATCTTATTAGGCAGCTGCGGATCTTGGTGCCGGGGGGGGGGGGGGGGGGGGGATATGGAGATCGATGAGGCGTCAAACGGACCGAGACTACCAGCGTTCCAACTCATCGGCACAGGAATTTGCGGCATCTTCTTTTCAAGGGCCTACAACCATGCAGCTTTCTCAGGATAGTTTTCGAGTATTCTCTCTAGGCGCTACAGACATCAACGAGGATACGCAAGAACCTTCCCAGTTTACTTACACTATATTTCAGTAGCCCTAGCCTAAAAACACTCAGTAGCTCCTTATCATTAGCTCTGGGAAGAAGCTGCCGAGCAAGCCTTCCTATCTCTACATCCGCTTGATAGAAAATCTTATAATCAGCGAGGAATTTCAGCGGCGCATCTGGAGATACCAATGACACGATCGTATCATCTTCAAACAGAGATATTAGAGAGCTTAAAGAAGCCATTGTGCACAATATCAACAGCATGAGCTGGAAAGAGAAACTGGTCAAGCGATGAGGGAAGGTATTATGTCCCGAATAATTTCTCTCCTTGATACGGGGCAAGCTCCGATATTCCAAATAGCTTGTCATTAAAATGCGACCAATCGATATGATTCCTATAACAAGGTAAGGCGTTAGGCGCCAACATTCCAGAATCAAACAGAATCTTCCAAGCTATATATAGCTACCCAAAGAGCATATTGCCGACCACACTACTAATTGAAGTCTTCCACGACATCTAACTATTTTATATCACAGATCCCTAATATTCTCAGCAGTGCAGTATGGCAACTTTCATATCATCCTTTAGGTAGATGGATAACTAATTCTACTATAGCAGTTTTGAAACGGGGCAGTGCAGCCTGCCCGCTCACCAACAAAAGAAACAGACTTATACGGCCAGTAGTCAGGTCAGTTCCTGCAAGAAGCTGCTACAAAGCTCCCATATAGGAATGGACAGTTGCCAGACCTGTTAATCAATGGAAGAAGGCTTCCAAATAGGGGGAAGCTGCTGATCAAGTCTGGTGTCCATCCAGGACACCTGGGGACACATATCAAGCCGAAATAAGCAGCAAGACATCGCTATATAGTCGAGACCAGGAATAAGTTATAATCATAGTTATAATCATAAAGGAATGTTATTGATCAATAGAATGAAGCTTATGAAAGGATGAGGAACTTGATAAACTTGAGGACTTGGGAAAGGCTCCCAAGTCTCCTCCCTCTTATAGGGGAGGAATAAAATAAAAAAGAAGTATCTACGCCCTTGTTGGCTGCTATGGAATAACTTTCTTCCTTCCTCCTTTTCACTCCTCCTACTGACGCCACCTTTTTCCCTGCCTCAATAGTAGCTAGAGTTTTTATTAAGTATAAGTATCTTAAGGGAGGCGTTATAGAAAGATAGGAAATAGTAATAGAATTAAATAATGGTGATGATTAGTGAAGTGTTGGATCTGGACGATAAAATTTTTGAAATTGTTCTGGACGACATGGATCCTGGACGCTTCCGGACAATATGTATTTCTAATATATTGATCCCACGCTCTATCACTGCCCCATAACCGTCGTACTACATCCCAAGCACCTTGTCTTCATTGGATACAAAATGTCATACACACTGCACAGGAAGCCCCTGCAGCTCCATCACAACACCCACCTAGCCAGGACCCTGCACAATGCCACTCTGAAGACTCCACCTCGACCTTCCCTCGAGTTCGAAGCTGAGTCTGCATACTATGGAACACAGGATTCCCTACAACATCGGACCCATCACTACGACCGGCAACCTGCCGCGTATCTGCGCTAACAACTCCCGGCACTCTACGTCCGTGGGCTCCTATATGCCACTAGACGAATGGACCCCCTTGGAACGAGGCCGTCAATCGCCAATGGCCTCGTGAAGAGAAGATTCCACGCATCGTACGAGAAGTCGCAGGTGCAGGCGCTGCCGAATTGATCTACGTCAAGGTGGGCAGCGGATCTGGGCCTGGAAGAGGCCAATGAAAAAATTTCGGCAGGAGGGAGAGTGTGGAAGTAGGCTACTCGGTTGGTGTTGATTATGCCGCCGGGGATACTGGCAGAGGGTGAATATTGTCGGTGAGGAGTCACGGAGATATAGTACGTGTTGACTTCGAGGGCTTGGGGGATACAGCAGATTTACTTATTTGTCAGAGTCTATTGGCAGAGATACAAAGACAGATAGAGGAGATGAGGAGCGTTATTGATGACTGTATAAAAAACGAGAAGAGGACCCAAATGACTCGAGATAAGGGGAGGAATACGTTTAACGGGATGCCACGAGTGTGTTCAGTCCTGATCGTGGGGAAACACGAAGCAGGTATGAAATGGCTTCTTGGGCAACATTCCGCTCTAATGGCTCCCCTGTTAAAGGCCGACGAATCTCGAGGGATAGAATCATCTCGAATGGAATTGAAGGCCACATGAGGAGACATCAATTGAGCACGCCCGTGAGTTGTGAGTGAGTTGAAGCAAACAGACGACGCATCCTGACTGCTTTGCCTGGTGCGGGCAATCATAGTCTTCAACACCACTCTATTCAAGCCACCCACCCCAGATCCTGGCTCTCTGGGCTCGCCGGTGGCCTTCCTAATGATCGGCACTCCCAGATTGAACAAATATTTCTGGCCAATTCGACGAACGTCGCTTCATCGCCGTCCTGGGTCGTCGTCGTTCACAAATCTGCCGAAGATTCGCCGTGGTCAGCAATCTCCACGACAATCCAATCTCGCGACGACGCACGCAATTCCTCTGCTTCCAGAGTCACAAGATCTTGGAAGCTCCTTGCATTAACCAGCCATTGCTTCCTCGACCATGAAACCGGCGCAAAAAGAGCTGTAGCAACAGCCCAACCAACCATCATGCTCTTCACCCGTGTCACTCGAGCCCTCCGCCCGCGCCTCCGATTCCCGCCAACACCCTTCAGAAACTCCCGTCCCTCCTCGACAGCGCCCAACACACGCGCCTCGAAAATCCTCTCGAAGCTCCCTCCCTCGCTGCAAAAATACACGACCCGCCTCCGGAACGCGCCCGTGTCCCACGTCGTCGCCTTTCTCATCCTGCACGAGATCACGGCCGTGGTCCCGCTCTTCGGCTTGTTCGGCTTGTTCCACTACACCCAGTATGCGCCCGTGGGGTATATTACGGATCACTGGGGCGGGTATGTAAGCGATGGGGTGGCTCGGTTCGAGAGATATTTTAAGAGGAAAGGGTGGTTTGGGTTTGGGGATGAAGCGGTTGATCCGAGCAGCTCGGCTCGGGAGGAATCGAGAGGAGATACCAAGAAGCTTATCACGGATTGGGAGAATGCAGATGGGAGATACAAGTTACTGGCTGATGTGGCTTTGGCGTGGGCTATTACAAAGGCGATCCTGCCGTTGAGGATATTGGCGAGTGTGTGGGCGACGCCGTGGTTTGCGGGCGTTCTTGTGCGTGGTAGAAGAATCTTTACGACGAAGATATAGCTCTCTGCTGAATTCCGAGAACAAGTTCACTACCCACTCCGAGCTTACTAGGCATAAGTCTTCACGCCGTGGGCGGAGCATCTAACATTACAAAGACACTCTTTTCTTTTGGTGGTCTACCTTGGGTGCTCTGTTTTTGTTTTCATTACTTTTTTCCCCAAATCATCAAGACATGGCTCTAGTATCCGCCCCAATTGGCTCACAGCGGTGCAATTTAGGCCTTCTCGTAGATCCAGTCGAACTGGGCGGTCTTCCAGCTGACGAGCTCACCCTCCTTGAACCAGAGAGCAATCTCCTTCTTGGCGTTCTCGACGCTGTCGGAGCCGTGGCAGACGTTGCGGCCGACGTCGATGGCGAAGTCGCCACGGATGGTGCCGGGGGCCGAGGCGAGGGGGTTGGTGGCACCGAGGATGGCTGTGGAACAGAGAAAGAGTATCGGTTAGCCTCTCATAGCACATGAAAAGGGTGTATGGGATTTATGGGCGAGGTTGTCAGCTTACTTCGGCCGGTCTTGACGGCATCACGGCCCTCCCAGACCATGGCGCAGATGGGGCCGCTGAGCATGTCTGGTGTGTGTCAGCTGATACGTTCGACGATATTTATCGATGGGTATTAGGGATTCGGGTTAGAGAATGAGTTCGGATGCGTACACTGAACGAGACCGGGGAAGAAGGGCTTGTCCTTGAGGTCGGCGTCTAGAAAAAAAAATGGATATGTTAGAAAGATGCCCGATACTCGCTGTGAATAGAGGGAAGGGGTTGGTGGTATGCTCACAGTGGGTCTCGAGGTGCTCCTTAGGGGGGGTCACAAGCTTGATGGCGACGAGCTTGAAGCTGCGATTTTGTCAGCGTTTTGTTTTGTGTGTTGTTTTGGTAGATCGAGATGACCTGTTGTGATAGCTTACCCTCGGTTCTCGAAGCGGGAGATGATGGGGCCAATGAGTCCACGCTGCGCCAATTAGTATCGACAGAGTCAATGGATTAATAGATCAATGGATATTTCAAAAGAGCATACCTGGACACCATCGGGCTTGATGGCAATGAAGCTGTGGGAAAAAAAGGAGCATTAGATCGACCCATTGACACCGGGCTCGCCCGACGCGGGGTAATCGTCAAGAGCAAGAAATAGGAAAAAAAAAATCTCTGGGAACGACTCACGTCTGCTCGGCGGAAGACATGTTTGCGGGTGGTTCTGGAGAAAGGGTGGGAGTTTGCAAAGAGGTTACGGTAACTGTTGTGGTGACGGGGATGGGAGGTGAAGGGCTTGACCGAGAGGAAACAAGAGGGGAAAGAAAAAGTCCAAGGAGGAGGAAGACGATCGCGAGGGAGACGACGAAAATTGGCGGGGGTAAATTTTGAAAGGTCGTGTGGAGCCGTTGCTGTTGCTGGGGACCGCCGACGCCAATCTTTGCTGGCTCTGCAGCTGGCGGGGTTCGTGTTTTGGCTCTGGCTTTTGCCTTGGGTGCGGGGTCCTTTTGCTTGTGCTGCTGGTCCTGATCCTCGCTTTGGGCTTCCACCTTGTTGGGCATGCCCTGCTCCTTGGAGCTTGACTGGTCCAGCTCAGACATTTATCGAATCAGTCTCTGCAATTGAAATGAGGGGCAATCGTGGCTTGACCTCAAGGTGTGCCACACTGGACAACGGAGTGTCAACAGGCGTAGCGCCCCTGTAACCAGCTGCAGGCACTTCCACTCTGACGCGTTGCCAGGATCTGTCTTGCTCAGGATGCTCCGAAAGGTGGTCGTTGCCAAGTCTATCGGAGACACCTCTCCACAATTTAGAATTGTCCGAGATTCTGAGGTCAAGGGCAATCTTCGAATTAGGGTTCACTGAATGGTGACACTGTCATCCGTGTCATAATCTGGAGCTATCGTAGAGGGACAAGGTCTGGGTCCAATCGTGATCCCCAAACGAGAACTTCTGTCTCAGGGCAGGGGACAGAACTGTTACAGTGCGAATTTAGCACTTCCCTCACCTTCGTTTGGTTTCTGTTCTTGTCATCCCTCCAGGCTCGACAAAGGTAACAAAAGAAGTCCAAGATGCCAATCTCAGTTATCTTGAAGTTGAACACAGAACTTCACTACGAATTGGTCTCAGATGCGTAAATACCTCCGATTTCCGAGCGCTTCCTTGACAAACAGAATGCGCTCTAGGTCTACAATCCTTGCACGACTGTGACCAAAACATCAATTAACACAACACATACAAATTGATACCAATCGCATACCCCTGTTGACTTCCAAAGCGGCCCCATCTTCGAGAAGACCAGAGACCTGGCTCGTGTTTCATTTGGAATCTCTACTGCGTGATGATCAAATTCGTCTTTGGCGCCCAACCTAGCCATTTCTGGATGCATCCATGGCGGCTCTGCTCTGTAGGGCTGAGACTCGTCGTGCCCAAAGAGACTTGCAAGTGTCAAGCGCTCCGAAAACGGCTTGGGTGCCACCATTCAAAATGACAGCTCGAGCTTCATTCGTAAACCTTGATCCTAGCAATAGTAGATTACCATCTTAAAGCAAACCGGGAGGAGAATAGTAAAAATTTTCGACACACCGTCGCTATCTATAAATAGACAGGAGGCCTGATCATTGCCACAGCGGCGAGCAATGCTCCAAAGACAAGGTCCAAGAAAGCCACAGCGAGGACGGAGATTCCAGTTTAGGGGGTCCACCTCTATCTACCCCTGAACTTCTCCTTTTCAGTGCAGTGATGAATCACAGTCGATCCGTTGGGTCCGGCTAGCATGGGAGCCTTTTTAGTACGTTAGGCTAGCAATGTTAGCACGTTTCTGCTCCTCGTGGTCGAGCCCGATGTTGAGGTTCCTCGAGCGAGACTTGAACTGTTTACATGTGGATGGACATTGTGGAGATGTCCACTCGTATGTATGTATGTAGTGTATGTATGTACCTGGTAGTGGAAGGGACGAAATCCGTTGAAAACGTTGAACAGGGGAAGCAACAATTAATCATGTTCGGCGCCATGGAAAGGAGGGGATGCTGGAAGAAGCCAATCGTGGCCACGACTACTCAAAGCAACCTCAACATTTCTTCTTCCATTTTTGATTTTCTCGCTCCTTCTCTTTTGAGATCGAAGGTGAAGGGCAAGGGATGCCTGATACAGCACTGGGTATCTCGGTACTGATACAATCAGCAGATATCCAGGCACGGCGCAGTCAGGAACGGGCGAGCCAGGGCGAGGTATGACGTCATGGCTCGAAGCTCGAATTGGAACATGCTGTTGCGTGGGACACACATGAGTGTTCTTTCTTGCGCAATTAGCCTTTAAGAATTATGCACTGTAGAGGTAGAGTACCTAAGGGAAGACGGGAAGAGAAAAAAAGGAAACAACCCGTGGAAAGGTAGAAGAATTCTCCCCGTCCGGTAAAAAGTTCTCAAAGTTAAAACGTTAAACAAAAGTGTAAATAAGGTTTTGGAAATTCAATGTCGCAGGGATCTCGGAGTTGCCTGATGAGAATCCACGAGAATCCATAAGATAAAAGTACCTTCCCAGTTAGACATGGCAGAAAATTCTGCTATCGCCACTCCAAGCTGCCCTTGCCTCCATTCACATTCACATCAACCTGTACTTTGACAGTGACTCGATTGATACTATGTACTTCGTACATCGACCATTTCGAGTCCTCGTGCTTGAGTGGTCCAGTGGAGCCCTGGACTGCTGCTGCCCAATCCACGCAACTATCATCTCCCGACCAAGCTACTAGAGCCGTCTCAAGCTCGTGGTCACTGGGCTAGTCACTAGCATGTATTCTGCCACATGGGAATGTGCGAGAGCCTCAATCCATCTACAGCGTATTCTCCTGAATTTGTACCTGTGACAGAAATGGAGCAAACGTTGCAATTGTGAGCATGCCGTCAACGTCGGGTCCACCGTTGCCATCAATCAGTCCATCAATGCTTCGTAAGATTGCCCGCAAAACTTTCCCAGACCTCAATTCTTTCCGTTCCCCTCCCTCCCCTACGACGGCGGGCCAGGTAGGAGCCAATTGCAGGAGAGGACTGCACCATCTGTTTTATCAACCCGAACTACCTCCGTGTCCAAGTTTTGGTGTGTTACATCGCACCATCGACGAACGGGTACGAAACTATGCTCATCACTGAGCTCTAGACCCCCTGGACACGTATCTTGTACTAGACGTAGTGTAATGGTTTGGAGCACTCGACGTACCTGTCCCTGTCCCGAGCCGTAAAGCCCCACCGTTACGCCCGTGATAAAGAAATCACAATCCCGGATGCCACCGCCCGCTCTTATCAACCCGGCTCTGTGAATATTCAAGTCTGCTGTGCTTCCAGTGTCCCTGTGCTTCTCTCTCGCCCCCCTCCTCGAATCGAACCCAAGAATTCCTCCAGTCTATCCATTTGCGCCGCTGCTAATAGACATTTGAATTGGCGAAGTGTCTTTGGTATCCCTTCATAAGAGCAGGAAGGGACAACCGAGAGTCCACTCCGGATTATTAAAGCATTATCTACGAACCTGTACCTGTACCTGTACCCTACCTTTCCAACTTTCTTTCCTCCCTCGAGGTCAGGTCCAGGTCCCTGGGAAAGTCTCTCCTTCCACTGTCCTCGAACTTTGACCCAAGCTCCAGTTGCTGCTTCCGTCACCAAGACTCGGAACATTGAACCTGCTCCATTTCTCGCCTCTCCCTTCGAGTCGAGTCAAGTCGTCTTTTCTCCCAATTCTCTTCTGTACTCATCTCGCTTCGATACCAACCCAATCCATCCTAACCGAAGACAGACTGTATCATATTCTGAGCCAAAATCCGAATATCATCGCATCCCGCATCATCGAATCGTTAATCGAGCAGCATCGCTCCAGCATTCCTCTTTGATACTGATAGCCATCCAGCCATCTTTTAAAGGCCATATTTTTTTTCTCTCTTTCTTTTCTTTCTTTTTCTTCTCTCTGTTTCTATCCACCTTCTCTTTTGACCAACGCCTGTCCTCTCCGTTCCGATCAGTGCTGGCCAATTTGTCTTCTCCCCCGAGAAGTCGCAGACATCCCATCCCAAAACACGAGCTTCTGTATTATCCCCCTGATGGCTTAAGCAATTCCCGAGAAGAGGTCGGCTACTGGATAGCTTCCCTTGCATTGTTTCATTAGCCCCTAGGCTACACATATGCTTGTACACCAAACCCGGGACCCTGTAACGGCGGCGGACTTGAAAACCGACTTTCATCGCTCTCTTTCGTCCGTGCCGTACCGAGCCCGGCTGTGCCACGCCCTCTCGTTTCAATATGCATACGCCAGCGCACCATCACCACCCATCGGATATTCCTGAAGATCCTTTCAACGAAAAGCACCCAACGACGCCCGCCACGTTTTTCCCTTCCCAGAACGGAAATGGGCCGGTCTCGCCCGTCGGCACCCGTGATCAAGATACGCTGCTTTTCGATGAAGTAGAGCTTCAGCGAGCAGAGAGACTGGTCTCCACCCGCGAACACGAATTGACGGTCAAAGGAACCAAGTTGGGAACCAAGCTAGGAACCAAGCTTCGAACCAATGAATCCGATGATGCCGATGATAGCTTCACGCCTCCGGAGACCCGGACGCGAAACGAGCCGAAGAAGGGCGATTCGCCTGTCTACCGTTTCTGGCTGTCCCTGAAAAAGTTTCCCCGCTTCATTCGTTACTTCCTCTACCTTATTCCCGGCGCCGCGATCCTCCTCATCCCCGTCCTCATCGGCCATTTTGTATCGCCGGGTGCGAACCCCGTCGGCGGAGAGGGCGGCGTCTATCTCATGTGGTTCGGAATATGGTTGGAAATAGTCTGGTGCACGCTGTGGATTACACGCATGATTACAAGCATCATGCCATGGATCTTCAACGGTTTCGCCGTCATGTTCGCGTCCAACACTCCTAAGAAGTGGAAGGACATTGGACGCCGCCTCGAGCTGCACACGTCACTGTTCCTATGGATGCTGGCTGTCCTTGTCTCCTTCCAACCAACCCTCAACAAACACAGAGTTCCGATGCCCGACGGTAGCCCGCTACCCGATCTCGTGTGGATTAAGGTCGTTAACAAGATCATCATCGCTCTCTTCGTGCTTGCCGCTCTCAACTTTGTCGAGAAAATCCTCATTCAATGGATTGCCACTTCATTCCATCAACGAACGTACGCGAATCGTCAAGAAAACAACAAGGCAGCCATTCAAGTGCTCGCGAGCCTGTATGAGTATTCGAAGAACAAGATGCCCGATCTGGAGGATACTGAGCCGGGCAGCGGCACTCGAACCCCGATGCAGGCCTTCTCGGCGAATGCCCGCCAGGCTTGGTTCAAGGTTGGAGTCTTCGCCAACAAGCTGGGCAGAGACTTTGTCGGCAGAAAGGTCCACGTCAACCATCCTCGGAAAGTAGTACAAGAGCTCCTCCGCGAATCCAAGTCGGCACACGTCCTTGCGCGAATCATCTACCGCGCCTTGAGAGCCGACCACCGGGAAAATGTCTTGCTCGAGGACATGCAACTTGTGTTTCCCGACCCCGAGGAAGCTGATAATGCCTTCGCCATCTTTGATAGGGACTTGAATGGGGACATTTCGATGGAGGAATTCGAGGGAGTCTGCAACGAGGTTCATCTCGAACGCAAGGCTATCGCCGCGTCGATAAAAGACTTAGACTCGGTCATTAAGAAGCTGGATAATGTCTTCGTGTTTGTCAGCTTTGTGATTGCCGCCATTGTCTTTATCTCGATAATTTCGGGCTCGGCTGCCTCCGCGTTGGCTTCGGCAGGCACTACACTTCTCGGTCTCGCGTGGATGCTCCAGGCCACGGCACAAGAGTTCCTCCAGTCCATCATTTTCGTTTTCGTCAAGCATCCCTTCGATGTTGGAGACCGCGTTACCGTTTACGGCAACACTGGAGCTCTGGGTCGCGGCGACGACTACTACGTCACTGCTATTTCGCTGCTCTACACGGAATTCAAGAAGATGGAGGGCCACATTGTGCAGGCACCAAACTCGACCCTGAATACCCTCTTTATTCTCAACCATCGTCGGAGCAATGGATTGGCCGACCCGATCGAGCTGAAGATTCGATTCGGAACGACGGAGGAGCAAATTGAAGAGCTCAAGGCGAGGATGCTCGAGTTCTGCCTGGCCAACAAGAGAGATTATCACGCGCGGATCTTGACCGAGGTTAGGACACTCGATGAGTTGCGGTCGGCGACTATGAACTTCATCTTCTTCCACAAGAGTAGTTACCAGAACGAGCTGTTGCGATTGTCGCGACACAACAGGTTCGCGACGGAATTGATGCGACAGATGCTAGAGGTTGGCATCCAGGGACCGTACAGGAACGAGCCTGGTGGTAGCCGCGAGTACCCCATGTACTGGCAGGGTATGGCCCCGCCCGCTTACAGCGGACATGACAATCATACCAACGGTCGCATCGACACCACAGACCACCAACAGCCCCATCAAGGCCACCCGTACGGCGGATTGGGAATGGAGGAGCTTGGGCGAAAGATGTCGACGGCGACGGGGCTCACACGACTGCGCACCGGACCGCGGGTGGCGGAACTATCGGAGGAGCCGTATACCGACTTCCAAGATGTCTATTCCAACCGCAGAGAGTCAAATGTAAACCGAGGCCGGTCGCTTCGCGATAGCATCCACGAAAGACGCAGCAACGACATCTCGTTGGCTAGCCCGACATTAGATCGTACGGGCACGGTCCACAGCAACGGCACCGGAAGGCGAATGTGGGGACGCCATAGGCAGGGGTCAAGGGCGCCTCCGCCACCACCACCAGGGTCGGCCTCCGAGATTGTCTAATAGACTTCGGACCTTTTTTCTTTTTCTTTGTCGTTTAATTTTTCTTCCTCCCTAGACTCTAGCATCGTTATTTGCTGCTAAACATGGATAGAACCAAGGATAAGGCGTTAGGCATGTTTTGACTTTTTTGTTTCTCTTTTTGTTCCGTTTCGTCTGGAAAGGCCGGGCGAGGGACTGGGGTGCATGGTTTATAATGACAGACTAGATAGACTATTGTTAATGAAGAAACACTTCGCGTTTTGCGCAAGGAAAACACTACGGTCGGTTTGTGAGTAACGAGTCGCCAGCCTTGTAGACGAGGGAGTTGGAGGGTATGACAACAGCCCCGTGATATGTGATGGTATTGAGAGCTCGCGTTGAACGGGCAAATTCTAACAATTTATATCCGAACAGTCCAGGACTGTTTAACAATTAATAGAAAACTCAAGAACAGGTGGTTCCTACCAAGCGGTGTATCGGTGTATTCGAGGGTGATAAGGGCTAAACCGTTGATACCAACTCTCTTGGGGAGTCCACCAGAATCCCACAAACTCCAGACTCCTATCCCGTTATATCTCCCTTCTCTTACTCTACAAAAAGGAGTGTGTCAAGTTAAAATGAGCGTGATTTGGCAAAATGAGGACAGGGAAATCCCCCGTCATTCACCATGGGACGGACATCCCACACTAAGGAGCGTAACGAGAGCCCTCCCCGGTCTTAGGACAAGCCCAAGTCTAGACCTTAAGGAACGGTCTAACTTCTTTGTACTCCTCCAAAATCCTCGCAGCCCTCTCGTCGCTCCTCGGCTTAATATCAATAGGGAAAGGAAGAGGTTCGAGAATAACATTCGAATTCGTAGCCTGGGTATCGAACTCGACGACCTTACCCGTGCAAGCGCACACCTTCCTCCCGAGGTCGAAACCCCAGCAGATCCCCGCGCCGGCGACGAAGAGCTCGTCGTCGACGAGGGTCTGGCCGAGGCAGGTGCGGCGGCCCCAGCCGAAGGTGTGCATGGCTTTGCCGTCGCGGAAGTTTGGGTATTTGGTGAGGGGTTCTTGGTAGGTTGGCCAGGAGGGGTCGAGCCAGCGTTCGGGGCGGTAGGTTTCGGGGTCGGGGTATTGGGAGGGGACGCGGTTCATGTTCCTGGGAGGGCGAGGATGTTAGTATGTTTGCGTGGGTGGATGGGGCGGAATGGCAGGGGGTTGGATGAATACCATTCACAGGCGAGGACGATGGTGCCTTTTTCGATTTTGACGCCCATGAATTCGGAGTCCTTTTCGCATTGATGGGGAACGCCTAGAAATGCCGTTAGATTGTTCAACGAAGTGTCGTGTGAATGGATTTTACGTACCAAGAGGGACACCAGATCGCCAGCGGAGAGTCTCCTTGAGGCAAGCTCGAACAGTGGGCAGACTGGGGTAGTCATTGATGTTAGGAATCCTATCGCCGCAGACACGGTCGATCTCCTCCTGGCACTTCTTGAGCCACTCGGGGTGCAGAGCCATGCACATGAGGAAGAACTGCATGGGGCCAGAAATGGTAACGACGCCCACGAGACACTGGAACCCGAGCATACAGCTCGCCGTCTCCTCATCCGTCGGACTCATTTCGAGAGTGGCGTTCCCAGCCCCCTTCAACTGCTCAAAGTATCGATAAGTCCAGGTATCCTCGGGCAGCTCGCCGCGCAAATACCTAGCCCTAGCAGTCCGAAGCAGCGTAAGCCACCACGCCTTGAGGTTCCTCTCGCGCTGGACCTCGAACTTGCGCCAGGGGTTATACCGGACGAAATCGCCAATGTGCCAGAGGGGCGTGATGGTGTTGACGACGGGGCCCGACACGGACATTTGCGTGAGTGTCTCGATGGCCTGGTCGCCGTTGTACTTGCCCTGGCTGGCGTCGTCCCAGGCGAGGCGGCTCATGACGCGGCCCGTGAGCTCGCGGACGTTGGAATGGAACTTTTCGGGGTCGAGGACGAGTGTGGTGAGGAAGCGTTTTACTTCCATTTCGATGTGGCCGTAGAAGTGGTTGCTATGGGCGTTGATCATGGCCGAGTGAACCCATTTGCGCTGGTACTTCCACATGTCTGTTTTTGTCGACGAGAGGAAAAGGAAAAGAGATCATCCCATCAGTTTATAGATCTACCAGCAGTATTGAATTGAACTTACCGTGCCGGTCCATGAGGGCGGAGTAGACAGGGCCGGCCTTGTGGTTGATCAAGGCTCGGATCTGCGGTCGCCCAGCAAAGTTGTTCCCCTTCTTGACAAGAAGTTCCTGCGCCATGTGCTCATCCGAGATAATGACGAATTTCTGTCCCATCATACTCGTCTGGTAGATAGGTCCGAACTCATCGGCCCACTCCTTGAACTTGCGCCATAGCCCGAAGCGAGGAAGGTCGTGGACGCGCCCGACGATGGGAAACTGCTTAGGCCCGGGGAACTTGCCGTCCTTGATGGACTTTGCGTCTCCGCGGTCGAGTTTGGAGAAGCGCCTGAGGGCGCCGAAGACGATGCCCGGTACTACGAGGAGCCCGATGTAGATGAGGATGAGGGGTAGGCCTTGGGAGGTGACGACCTCGTCGGGTGTGGTGTTCTTTGGGTGTAGGACGGGGGATTGTTGTTCTGTGAAGACCTCCATTTTTTTTGGATGTAGGTAAGGGGGATTGGCCCTTTACTTTTTCTTGAAGGCAAAAGTCTTTTTATTTTTAGGTGTCAGGAAGCACACTTGGCAGGGAACGAACGCATGGAGTAACTACGAGGGGAAGAGAAAGAGAGGAGGGAGTAGGTCTGGGTTTGGGAACGGGGACCGGGGAGATATGTACGAGCTAGATGTACTGAGGGTGGTACCTGATGTTGAAGACCGGGGACAAGCACCCCTAAGGAATAAAGATCCGAATCGTACGAGTCGATACGGAAAGTCTATTTCTCCAAGGAGAAAGTTCTATATTCTCTGGGGTCCAGGTCGGGGTTTGGATGTCCGTTTTTCGAAGCCGAGCCCGAACTGAGCCCCAGCTGAGTGCCACAAACCTGGTGTTCTTGCGAAAGAACGGAAATGGGCCCGCAAGTTCCCCAACTACAGATCCAAGGGGCGAGGAGATGTATCTCCCCGGGGCTTTGGGGCAGTGTCTGCTTTTTATTGTGCGAGTGCCATTCGGGTTCGTTGCTTTTTCTGACAGAAGGTAGATCGTTGTTTTAGTTATCGTGTGTTGTTTACCGAGTAGCTGAGGAGTACTTACTGCTACTGCCAGAATGATATGGGAAGCATTGGTATCAATACAGTCCGGAATGGATTTCCTATAGCTCTTCAAGACGGAGAGCTTATAACCGCGAGACCGAGATGACACGCTGGAGGGCGATGTGTTTGGCAAGACAAACTGCGAGCCCCATGACCCAAGATTACTACCAGGCTTGAACGCCCATGCGTGATGTTTTGTTCTACAGATCTGGGTGTGTATATGGGAAACGTGGCAGTTCTTCTGCCCTGGTTCGAACGAACTTGTCCGGCGTGGTCACTGGTAGCTACGAATGGGTCCACTCTGATTTCATTCATGTTTATCAATCGAATCAGCACGCATGAGTATGGAATGGAATGTCGAAAGGTCCAGGGTATGAGAGAAAAACCCATTGTCCGGTCGGCGGTGCCACAACCCGAGGAGGGCTGAATAGTTCCTTCCGGTGGCACACATCCCTATTCTTGGAATGCGGTGCATCTACAGAGAAAAATACTTCGGAAACAGGAGTACGGTACAAATGTTCACCTCTGAGATCGCACAAGCAGGGCTTGTTCACCATGTATAACCTATGTACTTGCCGCGGAAAGCCCCCGACGCGGACCGGGGAGGCGCCACCACGGACGCAGTCCGTGGGGATGTCCGGTGATCTGCAGGGATTCCTGTGTGGGATTGCAATAATAGTGCTTATTTTGTGTGCAGATCTGAAAAGGGTATTATTATTGGGTTGCATGTCTCGCGGATATTGAGATGAATTAATTAGGGAATTGAGACAGCATGATTCAAATGCATATTGATCTCAATGTCATCCAACAGAAGGGGGAGATATATGGGGAGTTTCAAAACTTTCAAAACTGACCTGATGGAATTTTGCGGATTTGGGAACAAGGACTGAATATATAGCCATTTATGATAGAGGAGAAAGAAATAAGATGCATGGAGCAGGCGACTGAGGCAGAAGTCGCGTGCCTCCGGCGCTCGGGTCCGTCACGTTGATCCGTCTGGACTTTAGATTGTGTTCGAAAACACTACTTCGGGAGTCGCAGCATTATACATGCCCAAAACAAGTCATCCAAGGGGAGCGGGAGCAATCGATGGGAGTGGCCAGGCCGGGATTCGAAGATCCCCACCAGTCTTAACACACTTTAACAAGCACCCAGCATGTGTACCTTGAACAACCGCGTTGGGAAGTGTGGACATTATAGCATGCGTTTGGTAAAGCCTTGTAAGACTGCCGTGGAAAAACAAGAAGTCTAAGATGGAGAATCGGGGACTATAAGCACGACAGGAGCATTATGCTATATTGGTGGTTGTGATTCATAGGAAGCCGGGCAGGAAGCGTGGAAACTTTGGCAAGTGTAGGAGTTACCCATTGGTGAGCCTTGGAATCTAATAGCTTGCAAGGTAACATCACAAACGGCGGGTTCCATCACTCACGACATTGATTAGAATGACTACAAGGGTCAGCGTTTCGATCTACGAGGGTGGAGATAATCTCGTCAAGGCGGATGCGCGAGGTAGGATTCTCGAGAGTAGCAGCTCGCCCAAGACGCCTAAGGAGCTCCTGCTCTGCTTCGTTAGACAAAACAGAGGCCATTTCGCCAAATATCTTCCCCAACGCCCAAATGTCATTGAATTTTCGTGAAGCCAGTGGCTGGGATAGAATATCGTCGACGCCCACCATCTCAGGAGATAACCATTCATATGTGAAGCCTCCGATTCCGCTCACATCAATCAAGACTGCATTCCAGTCCCCAGCTATGACAACATTCCCCGGTTTCAGATCCATATGAGTAATGTCTTTACTGTGAAGCAGAGAGAGAGCTTCAGAGATTTGCAATGCCCATAGCATCCAAGGTCGACTGCTACAGCCAGAACTTAGGTTATCTTGTAGTGAGCCATTTGGGTGGTGTTCGAGAAGGATGCCTCGAAGGACAAGATGGTCATCATCCTGCGAGTCAATGGGCTCGGAGGTTTGGTATGGGTGATGAGACACGACAGCAGCGACAAGTTGAATAATACGGTTAGACCCGCGAAAGGCCTGGAGATTTCGGAACTTGCACTCCAGGATATCACTATATTTCACAGTATACAATGGCCGGTCGATTTCCTTGAAGATATACGGCGTGACGTTGTCATCGAGTCGAACTTCATAGACTCCTGGGTGAAGTGCCCGACTCTTCCGAATCCGTGAGAAATGTTCGACCCGCGTATCTAGGGGGTAGTTGTAGGAGGGGAACACAACTCGGTTTGGATCCTCCCGAACTTGAATAGAGAGTTCACTGGCGATGGGGGCATACTCGCTTCTGCTATCTGGCGTCCTTTGAAAAGGAGACTTCGAGTTCTTAAGCTTACTGCGGGTAATGACAAATTCGGTAGCAGTATCATCTTGTGGGGGATAGCTTCGAAAGTCGATACAGCGGCAGAGATCCTCTAGATCCTGTCGCTGTTTTGACCGAGGAGTCCGCCCGCCGTTCGTTGGCATGAAGGCGCCGCTAAAAGTGGCTTTGCACCGCCAACGACGGGAAGGCAGCCGGAGATGAAGATGAATAGAGCGAGTACGAATATCGGATTCTGAAGTGTAGTTTTCTTCGTCATAACTACGGGGAATGAAATCGAGAGTGTATGGCGGTGAAGAGTGATCATCAGCTCGGCGATACAAGAGCCGACCCAGCTGGTTGTGGATGAAATCGAAGATGGCGAACGACGATTGGAGAACCAATTGGTAGGCTCTTGACCAAAAATAATTGAAGGGATACATTATGATGCCTATCATTGGAAAAAGACTCCAAATGTTAAGGAAGAGACGGTGATGGGAGATCTTTGGAAGGCTTCAATGTATTTTATCTCTGTGACACACGCACAGACTATATTTCTCACGTGATGAGAAGTTCACTCAATTGGCTTTCTGATATCAAATCTTACCATGTCCAGGAACAGACTTTACAACTCATCCGCAGGAACGACGGAGCTGTTGTCCGAATTGACGACTGTGATGTGAGCAGATCAAACTGCCCGAACGGATTCACTAACTCCAATGCCTGAGTTAGTACTTGGTAGCCAGTGGTTGTCCGGCTCTGTATCAGCATCACCGCCGAGAAATCTCGCAGAGAAAGGAGGATGTGGACTAGTGAGAAACTAGAAGATAAAGTGCCGGGTACAAGTATTGGCGAGCACTTTACTTCGTATTAATCTATCTCAAGTTCAGATAAATACCAAAGATATAGACTCAAAGACATCATAGCGAAGGTGCCACATGCCTTCTTGCCAGCACATAACCCTGTCATACCCAGTCCAACACCGCAACTAGTATACGTAGAACACAGCCGTCTCATCATCACTTTGGCGAAGCTTCCGATTTCGCCTAATCATAATCACCTTGGCCAGCCACGCCAAAGCAGCAGTTGCAGCGCTAAACGCAGCACTGCTCATCATGGCAATCATGTACCTCGGCCCGTCGCTCTTGGGCCACAAATATGGTGTCCACACGAAGCTGACGTTCATGATGGTGGTCACTATACTGATGGCGACGGCCTTTTTCTCTTTCGTCTGCCCGCACACACTGCCGCACCATCCAAGGATAAGGCTGTTCACTCCGTATGTCCCAATGGTGAAAATCACCATGGACACGTACCGGCCCGGCAGGTTCGGGGCCAGCGGAGCAGCAATAAATCCGATAATCGCTATGGCCTTGGATATCGTGATGTGCCACGTCCGTTCATTGAAGTGGCCAGAGGACCAAGAAACTGCGATGGTAATAGCGCCGGCGATAAGGTAAGGCGGGCATGTAAGGACTAGGGTTACGGTTTGCGAGAGGCCTAGCGTCTCCACGACGGTGGGGAACTGGAAGAGACATCGTCTTAGCGTCTTATCTTACAACGGGAAAAAAAGAAGGATAAAAAGGAAAGAAAAGGAAATAAATAAATACGGTGTGAACAACTTACAAAGTTCTTGAACCCGTTCGCGGCAAGGTGCATGTGGGCCATGAAAGCGAAGATCCACACCATTGGGTCTTGAACGGCCTGCATGAAACCAGCCTTGGTACTAGTCTGCCCCTGGTTGGCGACGGTATCAAGCTCGATTCGATTGTAAGCGAGATCCCTTTCTTCCTGGGTAAGCCACTTAGTAGTCAAGGGGAAATCAGGAAGCACAAAGTATCCGATAAGGGCAATGCCAAAGGTGACAGCGCCCTGGAGGATGAACAGCCACTGCCAGCCAGCAAGACCTAGATGATTATCCATGCCATGGAAAACGCCTGCAGCTATCAACCCAGCAAAGGCCGTGGCAAGGACATTGCCAGTATAGAGGATGGCGATGCGGGTAGCAACCTCCTTCCGATTGTAGAATATGGAGAGAATATAAACGGCTCCGGGGTAATACGGCGCTTCAGTCACGCCAAGGAAAAATCGAGTGAGAAGGAGACTAGTGTAGTTATTGGCCAAGGCTGTCAGTGCGCTAACTGTTGCCCACAACAACATCATAATGCCCTTGTCGTTAGGAATACATGTCAGAGTTGTGTGTCCTCATCCTCGAAACGTTAAATCGATGATATGGGGGATAGAAATGTTAGCATACCATGTATCTGCTCGGTCGGGTTCGAGTGAGAAACATATTCGACGGAATTTGGCCAAGAATATAACCGACGAACAGGATCGAGACACATGTTTGGTACTCTGATTTTGATGTTAGAATTATACACTTTTTGAGACTTTGGTGTTTTCTCGCGAGGAATCATACGGGTGCTAGTTAAATTCAAGTCTTCTTCCAGATCATCGAGGCGAGCAAGGGCAATAGCATTGCGATCAAGGTAGTTGAGCCAATACATGCTCCAAAGCATTGGCTGGAAGATCTGGTTAGCCGACTGATTGGGGGACAGGTAGCACGAGAAAGAGGCTTACCATAATCCACCTGTCCAACTTCTTCACAAGGGCAATTTCCTTAGGGTCTGTCTTCGCATGAGCACCTGAATAGTCGACCTTCTCAACCTTGGGGACTGCTTTCTCCGGCTCGTCGTTGACAGTTTCTGTCCTGAAGATCTGGGGCTCCCGTCTCACCTCGACGGCTTTGGGCTCTACCTGGTCGGACATGATGGGCAAACCACCGGAGTGAGAAGTAAACACAATCTGACTGTTGGGGAGGAGGTGGGACGGCTAACTGCCACTGATACGAGAAACTCGGTCCTCGTGTACACAGCATACAAAAGAGGGCGGTCTGCAAATCTCGTTCCCTGGGGCCGATGGGCACAATTATATCTCTACTAAATCCAATCTACATACAATGTCTCACGTCGCTGAGCTTCATTGGAGAGATCGGCCATGCACGTCTACTGCACAGTCTCATCCTTCCGATGCGGTGAGCGAAAGTCCCCTGGAAGAGGCAGCTCATTTGCTTCCCTTCGACCGTGATGTCGCCCAACATCAGGAAACTAGCCTTGCGTCCACTTCGTAAGCTGATGCCAAGGCTTCAATGCTGTAAATTAACGTTCTCCATCAGGGGATTGCGGGGGTCAGTGAGACCTTTTCCCGCATCCCACCTCGGGGCACGACCTGGACTTGAAGCACCAGCCCGATCGGTACAAGTAAACCGGGATAGGGAAGAAATAGCGCCGAGAGGCTCATGCAATGCAACAGGAAGGCGGGTGGATCAGGGACCAGGTATTGAGAACATTGCTCTAATGCTAAGGTAGTTGGGGTAGAATCTCACTTTGCCCACCTAATACCAAGACCAATAGCATTGGGTTTGTGACATCGACACTCCATGGGGCCTGGAGAAACAAAGAAACAAACAATGCTGAGGTATCTTTCTTAGATTCCCTTGTAAATATCTCGCGGAGGTACCAAGGAGCCGCGAAGAGTGATACAACGATACATGCAGATGCACAAGCAGTATCTCGAAGTGAGAATGCGGCGGTGTCTAAAACAGACAGGAGATGGAGGGGAAACATTACGAAGAAGCAGGACAGTCGCGGCATCCTGGTCTCGCGATCATAGCATATCCGTCTTGAAGAGCTACAGGAAATCTATCACGGACTGCAGCGCTGCTTTGGCCTCTGCATATCTTTTGGGCGGTAGTAAGAAAGTACGAAGTGCTCCTCAGCTAAACACCACTTCGTACACCATCTAAAGCAACGATCTACCTTCTTTTATTCTCCGGGGTATTCCCCGAGTACTAGGCCGACATGGCCTGGCCGAGAGGGGGCTCAGCAAGAGTGGTGTTACATGCGGTGGACCCTGGTAGTAGTTTACCAAGCTCTTGGCCTTCCTACTCTCCTTAACTTGAGCGGCTTGACCATCCCTTTCTGGTTAATCAGTCACCCCGAATCCACGGCATTTCCTTCGTATGCACTTGGACCAGCTCCGTTCCATAGCAGGATCAAATCTCGACTTGACAGAAGGAGTGATAAATGCAACGCCAGCGGCATTGTCATTGGCACCTCGTGGCCACGCCCTACCCCGCACCCACAGTTCGATTTGTTTAGGATCTACGTGGATAGAGTGCATATCAGTCCGTGGCATGCAGGTATGTCCAACTCCAATACCGAGTGCTTCAATGTTCGAGAAGCATGGGCAAGATCAGTTATTGGTTTTTTTAGATTTCTCATACCAAATAGATTTTGGACGACAACTCGGGAAAACCTGGAGAAAGTGATGTCTAGGTCGTAGCTTTAGATCTGCCGTTGACACGCATGCTGATGTCCGTGATGCTGGGGGGCTCCCTTGGCCGCGCACATCACAATATCACAGAATTAAAGTTGGGAGTAACAGGCATTGTGTGCTTTCTATCGGATTCTCAGTCACCTCCATGTCGATTGTAAATACCTCATAGAATAACGTCGTACGATCAACGACACTTTTATCTGAATTGTAGCATGATACTCAAAGCTGGGACGCTGGGAGTGATGTTCTTGTCTCGAGCAGAACCGGAAGGATCGTCATAGAGGTGGGATCCATGCTAACCAATCCCTAAGGGGAAGGAGAATAAGGGAAGTATTCTTGGCCGCATGTGATGAGTTTATCCCCAACCTCGATGTCGTACTTCGTATATTTTACTGCTTGCCTCACCTTACACGTGGTACAGATCTTCGTTTCTGGGCATGGGCGCGGGGCCAAGTCTGTCAGGACGGCAATGGCCAACGGGACTGCCGTGGCCGCAACAAGGACGGGTCTGCGGATGAAGTCGGATCTTATTACGTTGGTAGTGCTTTAATAGAGAAAGGTATCCCGTAACTTTGCTGTGCGAGGGGACATAACCTCCGACTTTCGGGGGCTCATAAGGAACACTGGTCCGGTGGTTCCATTTGTAGGCCGGCAAATATTTTGTACAGTCATAGTTAACTCTCCGTTCTTCCACTCGTATGGAGTGCTGGATATTGACTAGGTTGGTATTATACTGAATACTGAACTCTGGGACTAGAACACCCTAGTTGTAGCTGAGGCTGATACTCCGTCCTCACGTATATCTCGGTTGCTAGTGCACCACCCATTCACCAGGTGACGATATCTGGGTGACAAGGAACTGGAAGGACATGAATGTCACACTCGATTACGCTTACAGTTGAACCAAGTGACAGTGAAAAAGATGTCCGACGTTATTGCGACCAATACCACTTGACTGCAGGTAGCCTTTATCACCGCTGCTTCCAGCTGCCTGCACAATGAAATGGAATAATCAGTCTTCGAAAAGTCCTAGATGTCTGATCTAGGGGCCTCAAGCGTCGCGAGCCCTTCGGAGTGTGAGGGGCAGTCCTCCGGCGTAGGATCTCCTCCGCCGGGCCCGCAGCGCACCTTCAGTAGGTCCCTATGATAACTGCCCTAGTCATGCCCATATGCCCTGTCCAACAGTTAAAAAGACATGAACGATCCTCCGGCTGGTGGCGTCGAATAGTGCCAAGACACCATTGAAACCATACCCAAATAAAATGGGTTCATCCAGGCGGGGGAAGTGTCCCCAAGCAATATCCAATTTAATACCCCACACGCAGGATTCAAAGTCACCCTTCAACTAGCTCGGCCGTGGAGTTATCCTGTTCAAATAGTAAGATAACCATTAGCCAGGCGTCTTGCATCCGTGCCACATTGCGATTCATATCCCTACACATCTCCGATGATGTCGGGTCTTCTCCTTTTTATGCTTATACTTGTACGGAGTGAAGCTCGAGCTACTTCGCGATGCGGTAAAGTTCAGAACTGCTGGTTTCTATACTCAGCCATGTAAGTAGACGATCTCATCCCTAAATTACTCCATGGGCACCTCAGACCATGGCCTCCGCGCCACTTCGGAGCATGGCACTGTCGTTTGGCTCAGCTGTAAGTGGGCTGGACATGACACCGGCAGTCCCGTTTATCAGACGGGCGACAGGAAACCGAGTCTACGAGCACTTCCTCTGTTCAATTTCGCAGGCGGAAAAAAGAAAAAAAATGTTTGAGGACAGCACAGACAGGGCCTCACAACTGCCACCCCACGTGGCATCTCCATGGGGCTCCGCATCAAACTGTAGCTTCGAACATCTCACCTGCGCCATGAGATACACATTGGTCTCTGACATATTCTGGTGTCTTACACCCTCCTTGGCGGAAAGTTTCTGGTATCTCCCTTGCCATTGTCGGTTTACTCGAATAACTATATGAAACGAACATGCAGGATAAAGGAGAAAGATACAGGCATGCCAACCTTGCCCTAACAGAGTCTCTGGCATAAGTAATTGCCTGTTCCAAGTTCCACCACCGAAATTCGAGTGAGTGAGTGAAAGCGAGAAGGGAACTGGAACATAAACGCTTTAGTTTTAACGGAGATATGCTCGCTCTTCTCGTGTGTTAGACAAGAGTTCCCGACCAAAGGATGTAGAAGTTGAGCCCGACGGATTTCATACCAACAACCGCCCATCACCGGCAATTTAATGGCCGAAAGACACTGTTGGAAGGACCCTCGGAAGAACGCGGGGCCCCCGGGGAGTGACCGCTGTGCCTCTTGTGTAGGAAAGTTCTGCCATGTTCGATGTGGGCGGTTTGGCTCGGGTTGCATGCCACAGCGCCGCAGAGTCATTGTTAAAAGCAAAATCAAGCGTACGAGGAGCAGACAAGTATTTGCGTGCCGAACCGTTTCCGGTCTCCCGACTTCCTGTCTGCCTTGTTTCCCTTTTCCCGCTCGCTTACCGGCCCGGTTAGTACCAGGGGATTTCGCCTTTGTACTCAGCCATGTTAAGACTATTTAGTTGGAGGCACTATTGGCTGGGTGGAAGATGTCTCGTCCAGAAGACACCCACACCCAATTTAAGGGTGATTTTGAATTCGCGCTCGTTTAACTGGGCGGCTCGAGGTTGAATTGATTTGATTGACGCATGAGTCGGCTCGTGACTCGGGGAAGTGAAATTCCTGCAACCTTCTGCAACCGTCTGCAACCCCTGATATGAACCAAGCCACATCCAGATGATCCATAGAAGTCGAGGATGTCAAGACAAATTAACCACCAATAAGAGCTGCAGTTGAAGGAAGGGTCACACCTCGCTTCGCCACTCCAGGTGGGAAGATGTGACACGAATACCAAAGAGTGCACTGACTGGCTCCAATACCAGCTTGTTGGTGTATTACAGGGCGAAAATGATACGATTGTGACTTCGGCTCAACATATAAACGCGGTAGAGGCCGTTCCCTCTTTCAATTCGGTGATCTACCGCATTCCCCTAAAAAAATAATGATCCTGACGGCTTTCACACCCTGCACCATCATCGAAAATGCCTAACTCTATCGCCTTCTCCGACACCACCACCCTGAACGGCATCGTCGACGAGGATGGCAACCCTGTCCCCGAGATCCCCAAGTCAACCGAGGCCGACTACTACTACTACACGCAAAAGGTAGTCGACAAGATGCCAACGAAGAAGCCACCTCGGCACTCGAAATCCTCGCTCGGAAAACTCAAGGCGATATTCAAGTCGCCGGCGGCGAAAGCGGTGGAGCATCTCCCTAGGAGGGACGGCAAGTTTTATCATGTAGATGAGCAGGGGAGGATCATAGAGACTACCGTTAGGAGGGCGTATGTTAACGCCTCGATCGGCGCTTATGCTTTGTAAATTTAAGGAGTCTAGATGATGGTTGATATGTTGTCAAGAGACATCATTTTCAGTACGAGCCATCTTATTCTCTGCTGCAATATTATCCTTTTGCCTTCACTTGTTCTACGCTCCCCCGATGTCTGCAAATCTGCGCAACGCAGATTCCCGCTGATCACTATTATTGCCAGTGCCCTTGCGAGGTTGTTGTGACCTCGTTATGACCTCGTTATGACCACTGGATCTTTTCCACATTCAGCCAACTTTCGCTTGTATACCTTTCTGTCAAGAGCGGGTTATGAACTACGAACTTGTGGTTGTGTTGCCAGGCTCGATCACAGTAGTCACTGTCGTTGTTGGCACGAGCATTTGTGGTAAATTGATCAATTGATGTCTGCCTAGACCCAGGTTTTCACCCTCAGTAGCGAATTCAAGTACTGCTTGCACCCTACAAGCACGTCTCAACGTTAAGGTCTTATTGTATAACTGCTTTACTGCGCCGCTCATCTACTAACAGGCACTCTGCAAATCCACAACTCTCTTCTTACAGCGCAACTTAGTCACTACTTAACCCAAGTAGACAATATGACTGTCCTCCTCCGACTTAACCAAGTGACCTTTAATCATGCTCTTCTCAGGAACCCTCATTCCCAAAGCACCAGAGATGGCCGTAGCGGTTGTGCACGAAATCATCTATATCCTGTTAACTGCATTCACAAATCGCCAACAGTGGCCACTTACCAAGCAGGATATCATCACGGTTATTATTCCCATTACTGGGACCATAGCAGTTAAGTCCACAAGCGAGGTCGCAACCCTTGAAGCCACCGAACGGCCCGGGAAGTGCAGCACATTCGCCCATGCAATCTCTGAAGCAGTTCTAAATGTGCATGTTGTTAGATATCTTTCACTGCAGCCTTGGCTACCTGATAGAGTCAGAGAAGGTACGTACATCGTCCTAGAATGCATTTCAATTAGTTTTTGGCTAAATTGTATGTCATCAATATACAGTTTAACTGACCCTCTTTTCATGCTCAAGGTTGGGCATCGCAGCAGCCAACGATACCATGAGCACGCCAGCGAATGTGCCGATGAAACGCATAGTGATAGAGCCTGGTTGAGATGAAGGGAGATCAAATTGTAAAAGAATGAAGGCAGAGGGTGAACAAATGTATGTGGTTGAAATCTCTGGCAGGACCTCACAAATGATGGTTGGGATGAAGACTTGAGAAATGTTAGTCAAGAAGAGACAGCACGGGATAGAGTCTATATATGCTCTACCTTCGGTTCTACGAAGTACATCATGGAAGTAGCATTCCTCTGCAAGACAAGAGTGACAATGTAGAGAAAGATTCCCCGCCATTCGTTTCTACTTGAGCACGACTGCCAGTCTCCCTCGCAATAACTCTGAAATTGCAGTCTGTGTCACAGAGCTATTTCTCTCGTACGAAGAACTCAATGCTGAGATCCGAAAAGAGCAGGTCTAACATGCCGTATGCGCCGCGGAAACGGATTGTTGACTTTATTGGTGGATTATTTACTGTGTCGTAAACATAAATATAACACACTCGCTTCTAATCGCTTGGCAACTGCCATTATATGAGAAATCATGCGTTTTATCTGTATAAAGATGGTGCCGAGTACGAGAAGGAGCATCACCCCCTTGAGGAGAAATATTCCCTACTGTCAGTTGTTACTCAAGCATAACTACCAGTCTGCCTTGTCTATAACTCCGAAATTGCAGGCTGTGCAACAGAGCCATCTTTCTCGTACGAAGTACTCAATGCCGAGATCGAAAAATAGGAGGTCCAAAATGCCATTTGCGCTTTGGAAAAAGACTGCTGAGACTCGATTGATGGATGATTTACTGTGCCACGAACAAACATAGTTACATTACCGACTAACTGAATGCTGAGAACCAACAGAGACATATCAAGCCCATCTGAAGCCAGCCACCGCTGGCTCGGCCTGATCCTACGAGCTCCTCTTTTAAGATGAAGGCGGAATGGATGATTTACTGTGCCACAAACATAATTACATCACCGACCTAAGCGAAATCTATACTCAACGCTGAGATCCAAAAACGGCAGGTCTAAGATGCCGTTTGCCTGACGGGAGCGGATTGTTGAGACGTTACTAGTGGATTGTGTAGTGTAATATCACAACGCCAAGTCAATTAACCAAGCGAGATCTGATCAACGCAGAGAAAGATTCCCGCCCTGCGTTTTTACTTGAGCATAACTGCCAGTCTGCCTTGCCTATAACGCCGAAATTGCGGTCTGCGCAAGAGAGCCATTTTTATATACCGAGATTTAAAAATGGCTGGTCTAAAATGCCATTTTTGCTGTGAGCCTTGGACATATCAATGTAGAGAAAGATGCCTCACCATGCGTTTTTACTTGAGCACGACTGCCGGTCTTCCTTGCCTACAACTCCCAAATTGTAGTCTATGCAAGAGAGCTATTTGTGTCGTACTCAATGCTGGGATCTGAGAATGGCAGGTCTAGAGTGCTGTTTGTGTGTGGAAACGAAGTATTGAGACTTGTATTGGTGGACGATTTATCGTGTCACAGACATCAAGAGTTACATTACCTATCTAAGCGAGATCCTTCCTATGTAACACACTCGCTCCTAATTGCTTGGCAACTGCGACTATGCTAGAAACCATGCCATCTTAGATTTACGAATATGGTACGATGCATACCGGCGTAATTTCGACATTGAAAAGGTCCCTTTTGCTGTTAGAAACTGTTTTCACTGTTAGAGTGAAGAATATGGAGAAGGCTTGTATTTCAAGCGGAATAGAACAAGTGACGATCTATATAAGTATATTCCATCCCCAGGTCTTTAACATCCCAGGTCAGACATTCCCGGTATTTCATCCTGCTGATATCCTCGACATAGCAGATCTCTTGAGCACTTCGTTCACTTCGCCCACCTATAATCAGCTCCAAGTCGAAATAAGAAATGAAGCCATCAAATTTGACCGCGTTTCTTGCCATGGCAATCCCATCTGCTTACGCTTCTTTCATGGACACATGCAAGGACTGCGAATTTCCAAAGCTCAGTTCCAACTTGTCCGGGACCAAGTACGCTCCCATCCTCAGGTGTAACTGCCGCACGCTTGACGGCAATTACCGAAGAACCGAACTCCACCTGGGCTCCTGCGTCGCGAATAACCATGGGAAATTGGAAGGAAGGGCAAAGTAGACCTCCCCGCTCAGCTGTCACCCTGTTCACGAACAGATGTAAGAAAATCGTATGCTAATTGAACATGAATATAGCGGCAATTTCCATCTCTCGTGCTACGATTACTATTATCAACGCGGCGACAAGGGTACTCCTGGCGCTGGCCGTCTCGTCGCAAAGTGCAATTAATAGGTCACCGGCTCAGTGGAATTAGGCCTCATTTGTCTTCGGTTGTCAACTCGAACATGGATACAATCAGGAGGCGGGTGGCCGGTTTTAGTTACAGTGGGAGGAACTGACTTGGAGGTCTACGCCGGATGGAAACTGAGATAGCTAACGCTGTGGGCACCTTGCTCTCAGGAAATAAGAGGAACATTGACATCATTTGGTTGTGGATATTGTAACTGGAAATATACTACACCTTGCCACTTGCCTGGCTTAGATTGTAGTCGGCTTTACAAGTCAACTCTTCACTCCATGCCATATTGTTGCGATCTTAACACTAGTCTTGCGATACGCCGGATGGATACAGTTGGTGTAAGGACCGTGGATGCCTGTTATGAAGGAAGCAAGGCAGTCGACCAGTATCACCACGGTATTGGTGAGAAGTGCGTAGTCAAGTGTAGGGATGTAGTTGTACCCGAATTGACTACTGAAGAGTTCGGAAGAACAAACTAGTTACACAATGGAATCGGTAGTTTCTATGGACCTTTCCTTCTATCCTTCTTCAGTGATCAGTCCCTTTCCTGGGCCGCCGCTCGCTCTTCAGTCGAACGAACGCAGAGCAACCACGTGATCAGTTGCTCTGTCGTGTCTTGCCATCCTCCTGCGGCCGAAGCCCTGGCCAGCTCGTGACACGTTATGGGGTTGCTCTTTGAATCCCCAAGAACAATGCTTTCTCACATGGAAACGCCATTATATATACTTCAACTTGAACAAGGGTGGAGCGTCTTGGAACATTGATTGTTCTCGGGGGCTCAAAAACGCCGGGGCCTTGTTTTGACCCTCTCGTCGGAGACAAACTTTGCGAACCATCCCACTAGCTTATAATGATAATGTCCGTATTAGTTAACAACTCGTAGACTATACTCTATTAGAACAAGAAAAAGAAAACAGAGCAAGTGAAATCCTGGTAATATCTACTCTACTGCCTTCCAGGTAGTTTCAAGTTCAGCAATCATCGGAGTGAGCTGTCGAGCCTCACTCATGATACTCTGATACTTCCTCTCCAGCTCATTCACCTTGATCTTCTCCGCGGTCCCGTATGTCCCAGTCGCACTATCCCAGTACTGCGTCGCGGTAGATCCGCTGCTGAACTGAATGTGGTTACCGTTGTCCCTTATTCTCCAAACCTGCTGCCACATCATAACATTGTTCGCCTCAGCCAGTAGATTCTGGTGTCTTTGAAGCAGGTCCTGCAGCGGTGCACCAGACTGGTCGTAGATGGCGCGCCTGGACTTCGTAAAGTCGAGGAAACTGGCAAGATCATCCTTCTGACATCCCTTCGCCCACTCGTCACACGTGCGGGCAGTGCCTAGGTGGCACATTGTTGATTCAGGCCGTGTCTCGCCATGGAGCAAAGCCTGACTTGCCAGGGATGTGTTCGCAGCATCCCCATACCAGCAAGAAGGGCAGATCGTGCACTCGTCCCATCCATACCAGGCCCCATCCGTCCTCCCTGCCATTCCCGGACATTCCGGAAGACCAGCCAGAGTCCTTGCAAACCCATCGAAGACGCCAAAACTTCCCTTATCAACCGCCTCGAACCACTTGTTTAGCAGATTGGTATAGCGTCGGTTCCCGTTGAGCGAGTAAAAACTGCAGTACTGTCGCGCCGGCGTGTTCGGTGGCTGGTCGATAGTCTGGAAGTGCCCGCCCATGCCCCACGGCTCAATCATGCCAGCGAAACACGCACCGCACACAACAAAGTCATTTTTATCACCGCGAATCGTGTACCATGTTGTACAAGGCACGTCGGCGCGCGCGCAGGGTGGCTCTTTGGCCAGCTTCTGCGCGGCAGTCAAGAAGGCAGAGAAGTCCTTGGTAAAGACGGTGGAGCGGAGGGCAAAATAGCTCCCATTGTGTGCGGCCATGCTGCAGGTCCATTTGTCGCCGTATTGGAGATTCGGGGGGCTCATCTCCTTGAACTGGGAGCGGAAGGGGTGGTGTGCGACCCCAGCCTCGTAGCATGATTCACATATGGCGAAATTGTCGATGGCACGGACTGTAGTGAACATGCGTGGTAGGTCTGCGGGATATTCCCAGTCTCTCCTGCAGGGTGGTACGTTGAGGCGGCGGTTCATGGCGGAGGCAAAGTTGGACCAGCCATTGGGGCCGTGGGAGTAGAGCTTTAGAGCGTCGCGGTTGCCGTCGTCTCCAAGGATGCACATTGGGTTGGCGGATGGGCTAGGTGCAGTGCTAAGCTCGAACTTGACGGTCAAGTTGGAAGCCAGTAGACGGTCTTCGTAGCATGCGGCACAGAAGCGACCATCCGTGATCGACCCGTCGGCGGCAGCGTACCACTTGTCCTGCTTCTTCGCCGCCGCTGCATCATATCCCGCACACTCTGGGATCAGCGCTCGAGACCTTGCGAACGTTCTCAGAGGCTCAAGGGTCTGTTTTTGCAGGGCCTGGGGCCAGAGCACTTCACAAATGCGCCGGATATCGAAGCGACATCTAGTCTGGATTCCACGTGGCCTAGTAACCTTTTCAAACTCGTGGGCCAACGGCGAGCTTTGTATGTGGTCGGTATAGCATTTGCAGCACACAGTGAGCCACTTCTCGACTCGGTCCTGGTAGCAGATTGTCTCGTACGCCACTTCAGTTAGACACCAAAGTGGAATCTCCCGTGGCGGCCCGTCCAAGGACTTGGTGGCTGTAGTTCCAACCGTGTCGCTGGATTGGGATGATAAGGGCTCGACGCACGGAGTTGTTGTAGAGTTAAGAGAAGGCACCCTTGCAGATGGGCTCGTATATGTGCTTCCTAGACTGGGATCGGATTGTGCCGCTGAAGGGTGAACTAATGCAGTCGCTTGACCTCCATACGCCTGCGTTGGTTGCGGCGATGCTGAGTGGGAGGGTTTGGGCAGTGCTGCCTGGTCTGCGAGGGCGGGATTGGATTGTGTTGAAGGGCGAATCGACGCACTCACTTGATGATCTCCATACACCTGCGTTGGTTGTGATGATGCCGGGTAGGAGGGTTTGGACAGCGGTGCCTGGCCTGTGAGGGCGGGATAGGATTGTGTCACCGAATGGTGAACCGACGCACTCCCCTGACCTCCATACGCCTGCGTTGGTTGTGACGATGATGGGCGGGAGGGTTTGGACAGTGCTGCTTGGCCTGCGAGGGCGAGGTTACCAAGTTTGGAGACTACGGATGACAATACATCTCTATTCCTTGAGACAGAGGGTTTTGGTTGAGGCGGTGGCGGAAATGCCTGGACCGGAACTGCTTGTCCTGGAACTGCCTGTGCCGGTTGAGAGATACCTTGAGGCGGCGGATGTGCCTGATTAGGTTGCGGCGTTCCGGGTGTTGAGGGATAGGTATACACAGCCAGCGGTGATGGAGACTGTCCAGTATGTAGAGAAGAGCCAGATGCCGATTGCTGGAGCTGAGAAGGGGCCAGTTGCTGTCCCGCTTGGTCAGATGCTGGCTGCGGATATCCTGGTGTTGAATAAATTGGGGTATAGGATGATGTTGAAACGGCTGTATATTGAATTTCATGGACGGTCGACACTGAACTATTCGGCACTGCCTCATTGGTGGCAAAAGCTGCAGGTTGAGGAGCATAGTATCCAGCAGGTGGAGGAGCCGGAGGCGCTTGGTAGTTCGCGACTGGTGCAGGCTGATGTCCTCCAGTGGATGCAAATTGGACAGGTTGGTAAACTCCGGCTGGTGCAGTTTGGGGGGCTTTGTAATACCCAGTGCTGACTTCAGGCTGAGGAGAGGATTGGTATCCCGTAGGTGGCCCATACTGAGGGGCGGGAGGCGGGGCCGGGTATGCCTGGGACGTTACAGGTGGAGCATATTGAGGCTGCTGCACTGTCGCCGAACCATACTGAGGGACCGGGGCAGGGGCGAGTGCGGTGGTCGAGTATGGTGGAGAGGCTGCAGATGGAGCATATGGAGCATACGGAGGCTGTTGCACTATCCCCGAACCATACCCATACTGAGGGGTAGGATGTGGTGACTGGGTGCCATACTGAGAAACTGCGGTCCCCCCGTACGGCGACGTGGTGGGCGGAGGCTGCGTTTGCGGGTATCTAGTCCCATCCTGATCGGAACTTGATTGGGCATACATTTTTATCTTGGAGGGCCGGAATCTCTCCAAGACTGGAACTCTAACACTGATCGGCGGTTGACGAAGTAGAGTTAAACATCCAAGGATTGTCACTCGGCAGACGTCGGATTGACCCCTTTCTACTTGTAGTTTTAACTTTAACCCCTGATCTCGATCGCGCTTGTACGTTTCGGGATAACGTCGCGAGCTGAGGGCGTGCGGCTGGAATCCGTCCATGCATCCTTCAAATAGTCTTGTGCTAGGTCCCTGTCATGCTGCCATCCGTGTAACCCCTCGCTTCGAAGACTTCCATCTTATTCGTTCAGTCTGGAGTCTGGACCAGTCCATCCACTGATGAATTTCCAGTTGAGATATAATTGGCTGCTTCGTAGGACTGGTGACTTGGTGATCATAGCTTGAAGGCTAATTCCCTCAGATGACAAGGCAGAATCTCAGAGGGCATGAGTAAATTAGACTTCCTGCTCAGAATGGAGAGAGTTAGAATTGCAAGTTATGTGAAGATCGATTATTATTCCTTTCCTATCATTGTCCCAGTGTATCAGGACCTATATGAATTGATAGGTAACTCACAGGTTCACAAATTGATAGTGGTTGGAGGAGAGAATAGCACCATTGATGTGTGCGAATAAAGTTGAGAGGCCATGACATTTCTGCTAGAAAAGAGTGAGGACAGACAGAATAGACATCAATATACCTCGAGAGTTCCCTCTTTAGATGAATTTATGGAACTTTAGAATGCATCAATGCTCTACTTTAATAAATAATCGAGAATAGAATTCTACCTTTAGAAAAAGGGGGTATATAGAAAGATAGGTGAAAAACCGAGGAAAGGAAGTTCAAAGGAGGAAGAGGACTACGAATAATAGAGAGAGAGAGAGAGAAAGAGAAAGAAACACAAAATCTCATATATATATATAATACTGGGGATTCGCTAGTCGTCACCGACCCATACAGTCTGTCACTTGGAGTACAGGCAGCAGACAAGCCTCAGCTCTCCTACGAGTCTGCCACTACGGTGTAAAGAATGCTGGAGATCGAAGCTTGTGAGCTTAGAAAATGATATGTCTGCCTTTCCGGGCGGGATAGAGCAAGCATTGGCCTGGCCCTTGACAACCATGATGATGGAGTTGTCCTTAATCCTGGATCTGGGCAGGCACTCAACGACGCTGCACTTCCCAGTATCGGGCTTATGGTTTGCTAACTCGTATCTTTCCAATGAGTCCTCCATACTTGTACAGAGGATACCGAAGATAGGTTACGAACAGACCCAAAATCCAAAAGACGGAGCTGATGTTGGACGCTTCTTTTCATGGGGGCAAAGTTACTTGCCTCCTTGTCTACCTCGCCGTCTTCCCGACCAATCCCAATCATCCCATCTCATGGCCAGATTTCTTCTTTCTGTTCGCCCTTACCGTGGGCCATCAACGCAGAGGGAACTCCCTGGGGAGATAGTTTTTTAAGACTGTTACGAAACACTCGAAGATTTTAGTCTATTTTACGACGCGAAGCACCTTAGGAGTAGTTTCTCAATTAACCTAACCGATTTTCAATATAAAACGACAAATAGTATATGGGAAAGAACTTCTATCACAAATATATTAAAAAATAGTGAAGAAAAATGATCTAAAATCTTAAATTATACTGTCGCCAGTTCTGTAGCATATCGACAACAGCCATCATGGCCGTTCTCAACAGCATAGGTAAGCGGCGTCCGATCGTACTCATCCTTCGTGTCTATGTTAAATCCCCTATCCCAACCAATTCCGCAACAACTTTCCACTACCCAAAAATATGCTGCCATGTGAACGAACGCCTGTCACCCGTCTTGGAAATCTGTGGCTATAACCCGAATATCTAAACAATTGCTTGACTATAAATAGTACTTGGCTTGATGCCTCGACTAAAGCTCTACCCTTGAGAAACTTGATCACCTCTGCGGTTGGTCTTGAAGCCTGGCATGCATGGTGTCCTCAGTTTTGTGCTGCATGGTTGTATAGCGGGTTGCTTTGCTGCCGCTGCTCGAACTCGTCACCAGTGCCGCATGGCCCAGATTCGAATTGATCGAATGATCGAAGGAAAGGTACGTTACGCAAATGCCTGTGATGTCCCTCTCCGCAGTCGGAAACCACTGTGTCTGCGTCCGCTGGAAGCACTCTTGTGTAGTGAAGTGAACTAATCGGATGATGTTGCATTCTTCGTCAACCATTACCAACCCAGCGCACACAGCGTCTATATCATCGACCCGAACAAGGTCACCCTCGTCGAGTCCTGAGTCACCAACTTCAACTGTAAGAGCATGCTGAAGTTCAGCTGTGCTTAATGGCAGCCTGGCGCATGTGATCCACCAGAGAGCCTGCTTTGCAACATCCCGCTGGCTTGGCTCGTGCCTGTCGATTCTCACCATCGTTTTGTCGTAGGCATGGCGTAACACTTCGAGCCTTTGTTCCTCTCCTGAGCCGGCGACTCGCTTCTGAAGCCCTTCTTGTGTGCTCCGGATTTTCCTCAGCCTAAGTTCGCTCCTAAGTAAATCGAGATAGAGCCGTGCCAAGAGCAACCTATGCAAGTAAATATATAGTCTTGTCATTTTACCTTTTAGAACACATACATCCCATTGACAGCGCTCGAAATTGTTGCCTTGATTTCCTCCTGCATCTCTTGGATTGTGGATGACGACTCCCGGGTGCAAGCTCCTAGGTATCTTTCCACATCCTGCCGGGTAGCATGAATCTCCAACGAGCGGGCTTTTTTCAAACTTAGCTGAGATTTCTGGATGAAACCTCGAAGTCATAAATATATTTACTCCATATCGGGCTTGGAGATTGAATGCCTCTTCTATCAATGGTATCCGACATCCATTAGATACCTCATCAAAGGTTGACAATGATAAAACACCTTGCATAGGAAGCGGCGACAGATCGCAAGGCTCTCGATAGTTCATCTATGGATGGCCGTGTCCGTTTTGCATTATGCCTCTCATAAAGCTCCGTTACAGCTTTTGGTAGATATGGCGGTGGCGGGCTAAGCGGTTTGAGAAGACTAGCGAGTAAATCGTCTAGTTGTTGTTCGTCTTTCCGACGGAAGTTGCAGTAGATGAAGGCAATGCCAATGTTTGGGTCGCGGTGATACCGATCAACAAGATTTTCGATGACGATCGCTGTAAGGATTGTCTTGCCGGATCCGGGAACGCCGGGGCAGAAGAGCGTCTGCTTGTCGGCCTGCAGCCATGTATGGAACTCCGGTGAGTCTAGGAGCCATTGGCCGGTTCCTGGTTGCCGCATTCTGATATAATCACTGTGTTGGCGGCCGTAGTCGACATTGGTGAGCCAGTCTAAAAGGGTTTGGGGCTTCTCGTTGGGCACTTGAGCGTCATGACGATCCACTGCTTCTCGAATAGCCGACTGTTCTGCGCTTGTTATCCTAACCTCCCGAAGAGGTTCGTCGGCGTTGTAATTCGGTCGTTTTATACCGGTTGAAACGTCATCGCGGACGTCTCGTGGGTCCTCGGCGACATTGCGTACGTATCTCTCCACTCCAGAGAGAATAGTGCTAAATCTGATATTTTTAGTAGCGAGCTAGCAGAAAGACCACATTGGCCAACAAAGTCACTGTTGATCGGCTTGTAAGGCTAGCATGAACAGCTCCTTAGCCCCGTCTAGAGCCTTTAGCGAAGCCTTTAGTCTCCGGTCGAGCTTTGGTCCGATTATCATGTGCTTACCGACGAAGCTGCAGCTTCCCACAAACTCTTCAATAACTTTGAGTGCCGCATTGCACCGTTCAAGAGCCGGCGTCAAATAGTTCAGGCTGTTGAGCCGCGCCACGTCATCCTCATGAATCTCTAGGTGTGTAGGTGTGTTTCGAAAGTCTTCATCGCTCCGCTAAACTCATAGATAGTTTTTTTTTTGATGGACTGTAGGTCAGATGTGCCAAATTCAGAGGGGCCGATCCATTTTCTGGATAGCTTTAGGCATGATCCAGTGAGTGTTCTGGGCCCAGCAACACTGGCAGAAATACTGAGGGGATCGAGCCATAGTGGAGGGCACCACATAGACGAAGAGAGTGGATGGCACGGTTTGGGGGGAGAAGAGACTTGAAGTGACCAGCCTCTTTTAAATAAAGGAGACACAAAGTCGTGATTTCAGTATTCAGCGGGGCTTAGACCTGATGGAAGATCCAAAACGAGGGGAAAGGCGAGTTGCAGAGCCTGGTGCGATGGTTGATTGCTTATTTCAATGCCACTGCCACCGCCGCCGTCACTGCCACGTCTTGCATCGACCACATCGCGTCTCTATGTCCAATAAGAGGTCTCAAGCCAGGATCCTGGATAAGGCCTACGTTTTGCTACAATGAGTAATTGCAATTGGGCTGTACTTCATTCGCTAACCTCTCACAGGTCCCAAAAAGGGGGGAGCTACACAAAAAGCCACGCAAACGCGATCCAGTGCTTTCTGCGAGCTATGGCCGTATGTGCTTGCAGACTCCAGAGACAGATGCGGTGTGATGGGGAACTGAGGGCGACTTAGATTTCTCTAACCACGATGAAGCACCCGGAATAGATCAACATCAGAAACCAAAAGTATGCATCCTTGGGAAATTGGGATTCGTGAACAAAACCTAGCTCTTGCATGAAGTATCCCCACGAAGGGACGCCCCACCGTCGATTTGGATCCTGAATGGACCTCAGCTTCTTCTCCCCTTAGCTAGCAGCGTCCATTGATTCCTCCGTGTACCTCAGTAACTTAGCGAGTGAAGCATATATTCTGTCTGCCTTACATATTGGGCACCAATCAAACATCACGTTGGGCGTTGTTGGATGTGACGATGTGAGCGAGTGAGCACTTGTAAGGCAACGCGTCTAATAGATAGGACGCGTGCCTACAGTCACCGATGGTCACAATAGACGGACAGACAGGTAAAAGCTTGTATTGGCTAAGTGCTAACGCTATGATAATGTGGAACGGGGAAACGGTCATCTGGATGATGACAGTCGCGTGACATGCCACGTGACCCGTGGGGAAGTTGATTCCCTCACAACACTATCGTTGTGACCTTGCCTCCAGGACATCACCCACGCTGCACTTTTCCACGACAGTACCACGCATGGGACGCCTCAGTCGCGGATGCCTGCGCTGCCGTCAGCGCCGTGTTCGTTGTGACGAGGGCCGACCGTCCTGCCGCCGCTGCATCCATCGCAATGAAGTTTGTGAGGGGTACCGCGACGAATCGTCCCTCATCTTCCGCCACGAGACGGACAAGGTGGTCGAACATTGGCGCGCAACACAAGCGACGGCAGTCACTCTACCAAGTTCGCAGGATTCCTCGCATCCTTCCGTTAGGAAAAAGCGCAGCAAATCCGTTGGTGCGAGCTCGGCTTTTCGAGCGGAGCTGTCTTCCAGCGTGAAGCCAAGCGCGGATGACCCCTCTGCGCTCACTCTAGGGGAAGCCTCGGACATTAAGTTGAGAAATTGCCATCCTTGGTTAAAAGAGGGGCTCCCGACGAAATTACAGCCGTCAGTGGAAAAGCAGTGCGTAGACCAGTTTATGGAAAGATATATCATCTACCCTTGCAACCAGACGTCTTCTCCTGGTTTCCTTGAACATCTGCCTTCCATGTTCAATGAGGTTAACGTTGAGAGTCGATGTGCTTTACGCTGGGCTGTCTTAGCTGCAGCGTATGCAGACGTGTCGAGAGATCAAGACAACAACGTAGTTGCTTGCAAGGCACTACAATGCTATGGGAGGGCGCTCAGCGCTCTGGGAGAGTCGCTCTCGGTACCAAGTAAAGTGCCAGATGATTACAATCTAATGACAGTGGTTGTGCTAGATATTTTTGAGGTAGTGGCTATGACCCGACATTTGGCAATGATTAAATGACACTGATGCTGTCTCCAGACATTATATACACCCCAAGAAGTCAGGAAAGGATCTCATGTCCAAGGAATGGTCCAGATACTGCGCTTGCGGGGCAGTGATTTAGTCTGTAGCTCCCGCGGATGGAGTCTCTTTCGGCTTGCACATCATAGAATAGTAAGGACGACTCACACTCAAACTTTCCTCTTGGCATTTCCATTTCCCCCTACTGAGGTGCTAACATTGTAAAAGCAAAAGCAACGGCTAGCGTTCGACCTGCCACACATTGCCGAGACTTCAGACTGGCTCAGTCAGCTGAATGACAGCGAGCCTTACGTCCGTCTTGAGAAAAAGGCGCACGACATCGGTGAGACGTGCAAGCGGGCGCGGTCCTTGCTAGAACTTATCAATGCAGGATCGCTGCCAACATCAACCCTTATCGACATGATCAAGGAATTACATTCCTTAGACCAGACGGCAGTGAGCTGGCGGCAGACATCGCAGTGGTCTTTTACCACATTGACGGTCTCGGAGAGACCAGATCTTTTGCCAACTACACGGGGTATTACGGACAGGATCCAGCTTCATTCGGATGTATGGATGGCCTATGAGTGGAACTACCACAGGACAGCGCGTATCATCTTCCTCCAGCAACTACTCCAATGCGCTGAAGCTGCTCTCGAGTCCCTGGGCCTATCAGCGCTCGAGAAGGAGACGCTAAACGATACGGTGACCAAGTGTATTTCAACGGTTCAATGGCTAGCCGACGAGTTCCTAGCCACTGTTCCTCAATCTTTTGGTGATGTCAATCACATGGGCCAGCTCCATGACAGAAATGACGGCCCGCCTCGCTGCCGCGCCATTGGGGGGTACCTGCTTCTCTGGCCAACCCGTACCGTAAAGGCTGAAAAGTCTGCTACAAGGATGGAACAAAAGGAACGCGCGCAGAGGGTGTTTGAAAGGATCCGCGAATATACTGGGATGAAAGACCTTCTAGGTGACCAAAGCGCCATTTGAGAGAGGTAGATCCACCGAACATGCTTGTCCGAACATTGAATTTGCATGTCTTAAACGCAAAAGACAAGCCTAGAAATGACTATACAGGGATTGTCCACATCCTATCTCCTTGGTGCAATTTCATCCAGCTCCGTCCCGTCCGCCAACTTGACCTTCTCCGCGCCGACCATTACAAACCCGATCCGGCATCTCTCATCCGTATTGTTAATCCATTGATGATTCACACCGCCCTGGACGATGAACTCGCCTGCCTTGACCGTCTTCTCCTCGCCGCTTTCCAGTCTCATGACGATCTCGCCGCTAATCACGATCGCGTAGTCCAGACTAAGCGTCCGGTGCATAGGAACAGTGGAGTCGGGCGCGATGTCGACGATGCAGAAGTTGATGCCTTTAGGCGGGCAGCGGGGTATCGTGTTTGAGTTGTGCTGCGCATGGTCGGCGTTGTTGACTGGTACTGTGATACGCGTGTCGAATACGGCAAAGGATGAACCTGTTGGGCCCATGGGGTAGAACAGTGGTACTTCGCTGTCAGAGGCGAAGATGGCAGTTCCTTCTGCATCGTGCGTCGCGACAACTGCACGTGGGTTGGAAGTAGATGAGGGCATGGCGAGAGTGGTGGCAACGATGGTGTTGGAGGAGGTGGTGGAAGAAAACCTGAAAGCTGGATCAAAATCATCTTCTCTCCATCGAGTATTTCATCCTATTTATACACCAAAAGAAATGGGTCCCCATAGCGAAAAGTCCGAAGCTCGCCCATCCTTCCGCAAGAAGGCCCGAAGGCGAAGTCTGCGGGAACCGTTCGCGGTACACTCTGAATCTGGAAACTTGGGCGAAGGATGGGCTCTCATACCAGCCAAGTCAGATGGCGCATGTCCGGTTCCTGGACCGAAACCTCGCGCCGCTAACCGTATTTGGAAACTTGCACGATGTTGTAACCTGTAATTACTCCACCCTCCACACAATGCGAAAGTCACCAAACACTCCTCTCATGGTCCTGGTTCAAGCGTGTCTGGGTGGGTGCTCCGATAGCTCATCCTGCCACACCTTGCAATACCGGCCTCAAGTCATCAGAGCCATTCTTCCAGGTTCAGCCGAGCTGTACTAGACCTCGAGTAGATGCAAATATCTCACGCACACGAAGTTACTCTCCAAGCGTATCACTTGAGATCCACGGATTGGCATTAAACTTGTAAAAATATAGTCGAATCCCGATTGTAAAAACCCAATGTTCCATCGCGACCTCGGACTACATCCCCGTCTTAAAGTAGCTACCTACAAAAAACGCAAGGTGATAGACAAAAGCCAGACTATATTCCAAGCTCCTTTCTTTCCTTTTCTCTAAGCACCGCTAAAGACCAAGAGGCTTTGAATATTGATTCCACCAAACCCACGCTGGCGTAGCAATTCCCGGCCACGGTTAGCAGGGAACTCGGCTACGACCATGATGCTGATATCCTCGATACGGATCTCGGCCTTTTTTAGGAGTTCCAGAACCGCACAAAGCGTCTCCCCCGTGGAAAGGACATCATCCACCACGACCACTGAAGAACCCCTTGGGAGCAAACCCTTCTCCATCTCGATCCGCTTCTGTCCAGAATCGTTGGATGTCAAGGATGAGATATATGACGGACACTTCTTGACAGAAATGGTGGGTGGAGGGAGCTTGCCGGCGTCCCGAATTATCGCTAACGGCACACCGACCCGGGTTGCTAACGGAGACGCATAGACCAGGCCGCCAGTCTCGCAACAAGGCACTGCATCGACTTTGGCCCAGTCACCAATGAAGTGGCGTTGAAGGAGAGACGTGCACAGTTCCAGCCCGTGCGGCTGTTGGGAGATGCCGAGTACGTGGCGGAACTCGACGTCCGGGCGTGGGAAGTCGGATACTGGGCGAGTCATCTTGGCGAGTCGCTGTAGGTCCTCGTGGCAGAAGCGGAGTAGATAAGTTTCAGCGAATTTCTCTGCTGCCTCATTTCCAGCCGTATCGTTGTTAAAGACAAGACTGGGTCGGTAGTCCAAAACAGGGACATCGGACTGGCCGATGCTGCTGTCCTTGTTACCATCGTCTCCGTGGCCATCGCCGTGGTACCCTCGGCGAACCTTCAGTATCTCTTCACCTGCCTGGACGCGGACCTCAAACAACCTGCAGTTTGGCACTAAATGCGACAAAGTTGCGATGGGCGCCTCGTCCCTCATCCCAGTGATGAGCAGCACATCCACATCTACGGCGCTGGACACCACCTCCAGAAAATGCTGCTCTGGCAACTGGGGTCGCTGTTTCACCTGGTTCTGGAAAAACGCACTCAATGCTGGCCGGTGTTGCTCCTTGTAGGCGCGGTCCCAAATCAGACGGTTCAAGTCAGCGCCGGTCTCCGCTGCGTATTCTCGCTTGGCCACATCGCTAATTCTGACAACACGTGCTGCGAGGGAACATTTGGCAAACTCGGAGGCCCAGATGTCGGCGCAATGGTCCTTGCCGACGCCGGTTTCACCCGTAACGAGAATGATGAGTCGCTGCTCCATCGATCTTTTCGGCAGCGGGCAGGCGTAAGCCAGAACGTTGCACGGGTCCAAGCTGCGTTTAAGATGGGAGAGGCGCCGCAGATTCGGCCCGAAAGCCTTGGCCACCAGCGCGGCGTCTCTAGGGTCCGGCCCGAGGTCGGCGCCGTAAGCCCCGCTACTTGGGGTTAACAAGTCTGCTGCGACATCATAAACCCACCGCATGGCGGCGCGTGCGGCTTCGGTGCCATCTTGGTCGCGGGGCCAGACACCAGTGATCACACAGGCGAACTCCCAATCCCGACAGCCAAAAGCTGTGGCATCGGCCGCAACGTCGCCGATGGCTCCACCGCCATGTAGCAGATGGAGATAGCAGAGTGGCGAAGGGCGAGTCTTCACGGCGGCGACCAAGCGGTCAGCAACTCTCACTGATCCAATGTTCTTTAGGAATAGACACCGCTTGAATGAGGAGGTTTTGCCTCCAGCGTGTCCGCCATGCATCCCAGACATGTACATCTCCGCCTCGAACAAACCGACGCTGTCCACAACCTTGAAGTCCTCTTCCAAACCCCAAAGTGCAGGTATAGACGTTTGCGTTGGGTCGGGTTGGTCAATCGTAGACGATTCAAACGTGGTCACGCCAAGTTGTAGCTGGCCAGCCTCCCAGTAGAGATAGGCGTCTGCAGAGCAGTTCCGAGGGAGCCCGCGAGCGAAGGTTTCGGCAAAATCGCGAAGCTTGAGCCGCGCCTCGAGGTCTCCGCTCAGAGGGACAACACAATTTCGAGTCAAATAAGACGGGGCTGGGTAGACTTTGAAAGTCACGCTAATCACGATGCCGAAGTTGGTCCCGACACCTTTCATGGCCCAGAGGAAATCTCCTTCGTTTTCTGGGCGAACGGCACCAGCCGGTTGGTGTTGGCTTGGTACGTGGCCGATGCAGAAGACCTGGCCAGAATTTAGGCTGACAAGCACCGCACCTACGATGGAGTCGCAAGTGAGCCCATGTAGCCGAGCTAGATGCCCAATGCCGCCTTTTAACCATAGTCCCGCGCCGACGCTCGGGCGAGCCCCCAAGGGCACTGTAAAGCCCGCCTCCATGGTCTTGCTGATGATATCCCCACTTTTGCAACCGGCCCCAACGACTACCAAGGGAGCGGAATCTCTGTCGCCGTCCTTGGCCGTGAGAATATGGACTGCGTTGAAGGCACCCATGTCGACCGCGACGACGTTGGGCCAGAGACAGTGGCCGCTATGACCACCGCCAATGACAGTCAAGCCAACTTCATGCTTCAAAGCCCATTGAACGCACTGCTGGACATGCCAAACCTCCGTCGGTCTAATAATTGAGGCGGGGTGGTGGAGGCGAGCCTCCCGGTTTTTAACTGTCTTGTCTCCGTTCACCAATGGAACCTCCACTGTCAGCTTCGGTAGGGCAGTCGCATGTCGCGTAAAAGCGACCATAACATCGGGCGCACTGAACAAGAGATGATCCGGGTAGGCTTCCTCGCGGCGGCCCAAGGCACGGCACGCCTCACGCCATTCGAGTCGAGTAGCCTCGCCCTCGGCCCCATCCTGCATGGAGATGGAGAACCCCGCGATGAGAGGAGCGAAATTGTCCAGCACATCATCGTCATTTCGCACGCGAAGGACTCCGGTAGTGAAAGGAGCTGTTCTATGGCAGACCAAGCCGTCGAGGTGCAGAGTCCCATGGCGATGAAAAACCACCACTATTCCACCTTGTGGTTGCTCAACCAGCATTCCCAACGCTCGTTCGATGAACTTGTGTTTGGGGTTCATGCCATACATGCTGTGGCAGAAGAGAATGACGTCGTACTTTTCACCGTCACTACTCGAACCTAGGCTTGCACCGCTACTATTCAGAGCGAATGGGGTTCGATGGATGTCGGCGGGGCCTTCAAGGAGGGGCAGCGGGGATTCCGTTTTGGAGGCGGAGCAAAGCCATCCTTCCAACCTCGTAGCAAACTGGTCATTAGGCTCGAAAGCTGTGTACCGCTTGATTTTTCGTCTCAGGTGGTCGGGTAGATGTCCAAGGACGCTCTTGGGGCCAGGTCCGATTTCCAGTGCAGAGATTTGCGAAGTAAGAAGGGGGGCCAGCAGCTGAGAAAGTTGAGAAGTGATGAAGTCTTCGTATGAGGAGCCCCGCACCAAGATATCGAAGCCAGTGCTGTACTGCGTGTCAGACAGGGGTTGCTTGACGGACGATGGCGTCGCCATAGCGATCTGCCTAAGGGCAGACTTAAGGGAATCTAGAGTGGCCATTTTGGTTGGCATGAAAGAACGAGAGAGTGAGAAGGTCGCGTTTGAGATGGCGATTCTGGCGAGACTGTTTATATCGATGACGTGGCATGGGGATGGCCTGCTGCATATGCCTGCATATCTGCTGCAGACGGGCAGAAGCATCGAGAAGCCATTGCATCCAGGGAAAAACAAAAACTAGTAGCAGACAGTGAATGCGGACCTCCTCGACATCGATGCAGCTAAGAAGTAGTTTCTTGTTCTATTATATCAAGTTATCAGCTCTTCAACTTTTGGCAATTCAGCGATATGTTCAATAGTAACTTGGAGTCCGTCACAGGAGGCCTTCTTAACAAATCCATTTACCGGGCAAGGCTATCAGGCCAGTAGTTCAGGTTATGGGAATGCCGTTCCGGCGCAATTTTCTGGTGTGAGATGATGAGACACTAGGCTGGACTGCCTCTCAGCCGATTGCAAGAGGAATACGCAACTTTGTATTTGGCTGATGAAACCATTTGGGTGGAGAAGGCCCCTCCAAACAGGGGAGCCAACATGGGAGGCCTATGGAATACGAGGGCTTGTACGACGTAGTCATCCCCAAATCTCCGAGCTGTGAGATGTGGGATGTGTGGTAGTTGTCTTCTCTTGGGGTCCTTCCATGCAGGTCTCCTCCTACCATAATAAGTCCGTCATCTTGTTCTCCCTATCCGGGACCCTCCCCGCCATATACGAAGTATGTGATCTCGTGCGCTGGATGTAGAATTCCTCGAAGCAGTAGCTAGCTCGATAAACATACATCCAGCTCGGCCACTTCACGCGACTATCACACGATGGCTTGTCTCACAGTCAATGTGTACCTGCATTTAGTAGGACTGGCTGGTGCCGCCGGGTGTGACATTGGACTACACTACACTCGTCTGTATCCTGTTGAAAGCCGGGGCGGGTCTTCTGTCACCACAATCACGGATGGTGCAGTACTATCTACGAAGTAACAAACCTTGTGCTCTTCCTTTTTAACATCACACACACCGTCTCATCCTCCCCCCAGAGCGTTGAAGCTACCGTCGCGCAGTCGCTTTGGCCAGCCACCCCTGAATCCGCTCCGCTGCCACATGCGGCACATTCTCATATCTTTTTTCATCGTAGGTCTCCTCGATGGCCCGCGCGAGACGCTGCGCCTTGGCGATCGTGAGCCTCTTAGCACCACTCCAGTGCACCTGTTCGACAAACGCTTCAGCGTCCCTCGCCAGCTCACGCCTCTTCCTCCGAATGGCGGGGTCGTCGGCCCTCTCCGCCCTGCAAAGCGCGCAGTCGCTGCATTCGAAGCCCCAGGTATCCATCAAGGCTGCCTGCCTCTCGTCGTAATCGCTTGATGTGTGGTAGCTGTGGAAGATCTCTTGGCCGGCGCCGATGGGTTGTGTGGCGCGGATGACCATGAGGTCACCTACGAATTCCCTCGCGGCATTGGGGACGCAGGAGTGATTAATGTAAGCGGCCCAGACCCAAAGACCCGTGCTCGTGCCACCTGGACCGTTGTCGGCGCCATGCAGGCCACTGCCTAGGCTGAAAGCATTGCGAGACATGATGTCATGTAGGCGGAAAATATCGATGACTGGGCCATCTACAGTCTCAAGCACACCCTTGCTATCACCTTGATAATCCCCATAGAGATTCATTACTCTTTCGACCTGAGAAGGATTGTCGAGGAGCTTTTGCACGAGCATTCGGGTTAGGCCGACGGGTGAGAGTCTGATTCTGTTGTCGCGCACGTCGTATGTCATTGCCGCTAAAGCTTCGCCTTCGTGACCCCAAGCTACACAGAATGCTTTCTCACACACGATTATGTCCCCAGGAGCTATATCGCGCGTTGCGAACAGCCCACGTCCCCGACCGGGGCTATCTCTGACCTCGGTACTGCCCAGGAAGGTCGCAGCGTCAGCTCCCGGACGAGCCCGAGACAGGCTGACTCTAATCTTATCCAGGTTATATACACCCGTCTCTTGTTCGCGGAGACGCATGGTGACCCTTCGCAAATTGATACTTGCGTTTTTGTCGTCGGGGGTCAGCTTCAGCTGCTCATCGAACATGCTCTTAGCCTCTTGGTACTCGCCGAGATTGTACGCGGCTGTACCGGCGCGGGAGTAGGCTTTGCTGTCGAGTTCTCTGGACTTCTCGTCATTTCTTCCAATGAGGGAGGATTTTGCGTCGGCCTTTGCTTCGTCCAGTCGATTCAGGAGGAGGTTAACGAGAGCGCGGTTGCGAGAAATGTCCCGCGCAAGGTCGGGATTGGATTTAGCTACGAGAGCTTGCCTGGCGATCTTTAGACCATGGGTGTATTTTGCATGAGCGAGCCCTAGATCTTGTTTTCTAAGCGCCGCGTTGCCCTCGTCTTTGCGTGTTACCGCCAACTTCTCGGCAGCTGCTGCGTTTGTGTCCGTCGCCTCCTCAACATGGCCGTTCACTTGATTGGAATCCATTCCGTCCCTGCAGACAATCAGGTCTGATGGATGGTCAATGCGAAGCGTAGCTTGCCCCTGATCAGACAGAGTGAAGTAAGGCTCCTTGATGACGAAAGTGGACGCTGATTCTAGCACCTCCTTTCCATGTTTCATCTTGTGTAGGTACATCTCCAGGCGCTCTGTTTCCTCGCCCCCTACGTCCTGTACCACGGTCCATGACCGAGCTGCATGCGTGACCACCAGACTCACCCTCTTGACTGTGAGCCGACGACCGCGATGGTGGGTGTCCATCTGGAGATCCGCCAGTTTCATCGGTTGCAGTTCTCGGAGAGGGACGATACTAGGGGCGTACACTTGGCCCACCCCAAGGGCCGGCAATTTGTCGTCCTGGAGTTTCCCCGCCAGTCCCCCCATGAGGCTCATCTCAGCCAAGAGGGAAGCTCCATTAGCTTCGCTGATGGCACCTTGCGCATCCCCCGCTGGCTCCCGCGCACGGCCCGCAAGTTCCGAACATCTCTTCAGCCTGTCCTTGACGGTGTTCCTGATGCGCTCCGCCTCTTGTTCGGTGAAGAAGACTGTGTTTCCATCTGTCTGAGATGCCATTGTCATGCGTGAAGTGCTTTGCGTTCCGTGGAACCTGATGCATCACGAGTCAAGCAAGGAATGGTGTTTGCTGGTGTTCCGTGGAGTGTTTCGTGATTTCCCTTGTCCTAGAGAGGCAGTTTTCCTAGAGCCAAGCCGAAATCTAGTGGGGGAGGGGGACTGAACGGTGAACCGGACGTCGAATCCCTCCCCCGACGACTGTGACACCCAACTCATCTTGATCTCTAGGGTTGACTTGCGAAATAGGGTTAAGCTTCCCATTTCCACTCCTTGATTGGGCGTGATGAGGTCAAGCCAAGTCCCTCACGTGATAGTACGCGATCCGGATACGGCTGCGTTCCAGCCGGCTGCTTAAGGAGGAGAAACGCAGGCATAAACGCTGCACAAAGCCGTTAGCAGCTCTGGAAAAGTCTTCGTTCCTTGGCAGACCATGATTACTCCAGTGGTTGGTTAGTACTAGGAGGGCACCTCGCAAAAGTTCCCGCTCCATTTGTCTCTCACTCTCTGCGTCTACGAATCCAGATATGTACTATCTGTAAGAACAAAATTGTCTTGGCGCTGCTGAAGGAGAAGCGTTGGTCCGCCCTACGATGTTACGAGGTTCGGTTATTTGTGGAGGATACAGACATGTCAGTATTCTCAAGGCGGCCATCGTTCACATTAGAAACCGGGAGCCAGGGATGCGACACTTGTGGGATCCGCTGATTAGATCTCGAAAATCTTGATTCGGTGATGCCCGAGTGATATTAAATAAGTATATTGAAAAAATAGGGAAAAAAAAAAAGAAGAAACAAACAATATTGAAACCTATCTCGAGGAAAGGTGGCTTCTTGCAAGGACAGGAAGAAAGAGTGCTCAAAGCTATTGACACCTGCTGATATTCATTAATAATCTTGTCCTTAACGAGCGGCGAGGGGCGGAGAAGACGGATTCAACTCTGAAGCTCAACCTCTCCTTCGTCCTAGATGAACGCCAACTTCGAAGTCTGTTTTCAGTTATCGCCAGTCCATCTAGTATTCGCCACCAATTTTCAATACTGATGTCTTCGCAAACAGATGCAGCACATAGAAGCGCTAAGCCAAAGCGATGCCAGCAATGCGCCACGCGCAAGAAAAAATGTGATTTAACAACACCCAAGTGCGGTCGCTGCTGTCGGTATGAAATGCCCCTTGACTGATGAATGATGATCCACGGCGTACGAATACTTACCATCGATAAGGGTCGGGTTAAAGTGCAGTTTCGAGTTGTTGTCATCAATAAACGAGAGAGACGCACCACGAAATGCGTTCGGGTCCATCCAGGCCCCGGGGTCCCGATTCACGCAGCCCGGGTTCCATTTCGACGACAGTGCCGTCATACTCTTTGCACGCTCTGTGGCCAACAATTTGGCTGGGAGCATTGGCCCGTACCTTGACGGATTCAACAAATGGCTTCCAGTCGTTGACGGCTCAGACTTGGAAGCACGCTGTCAAAATGCCGACTCTTTCGAAAATGAGACAGTTCCCACCCTGGTACTGGCGTGCACCTTGCTGTCCCGAGTTTCGACAACAAATCCAGATAACATCGACATGGATGCAAACCATGAGCTTTATTTGATGCTGACCACTTCACATACATCTCTTCTCTCTCGGGGAGTCACAAGTCTATACCTCCTCCAGTCCAAGATTCTGGTAGCTTTATACGAGTATTTACAGGATAACCGCATAGCTGTTCTTGGAACTTTAACATCAGCTGCAGCAATGGCAAAGGCCATGGGACTTTGCCGTTGGCATTGTCAGACACGGCCGGGAGTGATATCTGTTAATACAGCAGAATACAGAGTAGTCTGCTGTCTCTATGTGTTGGAACGGTAACAACAACAACTTTTCGTGTCTTGACCAGTGTCAAGTTGAGCTGCTATCTAACTGTATATTGATTAGGATAATTCACGCAACGTATCACAGTGGAAACGAAACCGCACTCGTCGGCTTATCTTGTCCAAGACCCTGCTTTAATCAAATGGTATCTGACGAGAAGGGGGGTCTGACTAGACTCATTTCTTTCAAGTGCGAGAAGTGTGACGATGAGAACCAGGCAACTCCTGCTGTTTATCTCAATCCTGGCTATCCGTCTTTATTGAGCCGGTTAGTCCAAGCTGCATTGCTTCTCGAGATGGCCATGGAGAAATCTGCTCGATCTTCCAAGGCAGAAACGCCAAGGGACCAGCCTGTTCTGGAAATAGAAATAAGTAGGCTGGCATCCGATTTACATGCCGACCGATGTCGAGGAGCCCAAGTAAATTGTTCTGTGCTAGGAATTTGCGTTAGGTAGGGCCCTCCACCATGCCACTTCGAATACTAGAGAATCCAGGATACTAAAGAACAATACAGCTGCATCTTGATCTTGAATAACCGCACCGACTCGACTGATAGCTCCGTCAATTGGGAGCATATCGCCGCGGCGTTGAGGATGGTGTTTGACAGGCTGAATATTGTGCCGGCCTTCCAATACGAATTCTCGAGAGTCATCTCCCTGTGGGAGCTCCATTGCTTTTACCTCGCCGCAAAGACGTGTGAAGAGTCCAGGGGGAACCTCGAGCAGCTGATTGACGGCGACAGTTCAGACCGCGCTTTAGGAGTAATATCGACGATACTACGGGACTATAGCGCTAGCTGGACAATTGCAGGTAATAGACAGTTCTTCCTCTCCTTCCTTCTTTCTCGTTTTTTCTTTCTTTTTTTGTAGATATTTCGGTGACTTATAACTGACCTATATTTCTGAAGGCAATCTCCTCTCGAAAATCCAGTGAGAGCTTAACCAGTTCGGCAACATCTCAATTCATTCTAAACCAAACCATGATTCTCCATCTGTCATAAAATGCCTAAACTACATCCGCTGGTAAAACAAGCACAACTATCAACAAGTAGGCTCACTTTCAAAACCTCTTTGTGATCCTTCACTACTTTTTCGATTTCTCTCTTTACTGTATTACAGATCCCTGTTCCGAAACCGTAGACAGCACGGCGGGGAGCAGGCTGCCAAGAGGTTGACATTTAAGTCAAAGTCGGAAAGGGAAGTCCGTCGCCTAGGGATAGGTGATGATAAAATTGACGAGGGGCGCATCAAATTCAGGACTTAGATTTCCCTGACTTTCAGAGTTAGTGAGCTTGTTACGGAAATTTTCTCAGTCCTTGTCATCTGAAGCATGGCAGACAACAATCTCCCTGAGGTCATCCATGATCCTGAAGATGACATATTTGTATTCTTCGAGACCTTCAAATCATTCAAGACAGTTATGCAGTGCTAGGCAACAGCTACCCTGTAGGGCGGTTAGTCCACTCCCTGAGAGCACGGCATTCACCAGCCCATCGTTATAAGGGGCCATGTTTGCTTTCCATCGAGGACGTCAAGACTCAACGCTGAACGGACAGAGGATCCGCGACTGGGCACGGAGACGATAAGGGGCACGCAAGGAGATGGGAGAGAAGGAGAGAAGGACGGACATGGATTGAGACTACGCACACATTTCGAGTTAATGGATCTAGTAAACCCCTCGCATCATGGGAAGTGGACTAAACTACCAGGGCTCACCACTGTAACGGTATAAACCAACCTAGACAAGACTAGGTTTGGAGGTCTCAGATGGAGAGTGAGCAGTTGGCACCATTCTCGATGACAAAACCGTGGGAGTTGTCATACAGAAGTAAGCAACTTCTCCTATCCCTGCGAGCAGAAAGTTCATACCGACACCAATTACTGGCGCTGCTGCCTGTACTATAACTCCAGGGGCGAGGAAAACACTGGGTTTACCAAGTAGGGGAAGCTTAACTGTCCCATCCGCCCTCAGAGTCATCCTTCCGACTGCAACCACCAGAAATGGATGTCAATGCCTGAGACAATCGCCTCCGGCCGCCTGGGCTTAGGGATATTTATACTATAAAGCATCACCATTCTCTAAAGCCTTCCTAGCTAACGCTCGGTTATATGTGGGGCGCAGTGAACCTCCTTGTACATCTGTGACTAGGCTTTAGTATAGACGTGCATTTCCGCTTAGCTTTTCAGCATCGCATCTCAACTGATATACTTTTGATTTGGCTGACCATTTACGCTAATATTTTGGGTGCTAGTTAACAGACGGCATCATCCTCTTCGGCCTCCCCAGTGAGTATTTTGGTGTCAGAGGCAATAATGGACAGACCAAACGTTCAAGCCGCCACCAAATCACTCAAATCTCCAGCAAACGCAACAACTCGTGACAGCCGGCCAAAACCTCTTCGCCATACTTTCCCCAGGATTCGAAAGTCTCCGCGCTGACCACGCCGGACAGCGCCTGGAACAGCGCTGGGCTAGTATTGTCCTTTTTCTCATCGCGTCCGGGAAATTCAAGATTTGGGTTCGCATCAACGACTTTCATGCGACTCCCAGCTCCGAGAATCTGACGAAGCTGCGAGCTTGCCTGAATACCGCCGAAAATTCCGAAGGTCAAGATCATGACCGGTTTTCCGGTCCATGCATGGTAGAGGAAATCGATGGCGTTTTTCAATGCACCTGGTACGCCGGACAGGTACTCAGGAGAGATGAGAATGTAAGCGTCGTACTTGGCAATCTCTTGGTTCCACTCCTTGACGGCTGGATCGGAGAATTGGCTCAAGTCTCGTACCATCATGGGATGAGCAGGTTCATCAAAGGGAGGAAGTGAGAACGATGCAAGATCGATAGTTGTGACTTCGAAATGTTGTAGGGCTTGGTCGGAGCTGATGAGTCCTAGGGTCCATTTGGCGACGAAGGGTCCGATACGGTTAGGCCTCGTGGACCCCGAAATGATGGCAAGCTTCTTAGTATGCGACATGGTGAATGGGGCATGAGAGACTTGGATGAACCGAGGATTAGGATAATGTGAATGGCGAGGATTGATATTTCCACCTCTTTTATATTTCACGTCCTCTGATCCTCCCATCTTCCTAATGAGAGTTGATACTTGATAGGCACTATTACTTCGTCGGCCTGCAAAGTCGCATGCCAGGTCGCACGTCGCATCAAAGGCGTCTAGGAATTTGCAGGCGTAGCATCACCGCGGTCGCCGCATGCATGGTCGCATGCAAGGTCGCTGTGGGCCTTCACTAATGGAGCTAGGCAACTAAGGAGGTCGATAGTGGCTAGCTTGACGCCAGATGAAAGGGGATGGACCGAACGTGCCAAGTTCAATGACGGCACATCCATCGAGTATGATCCTATACGTACTTCTACAGAGGGAACCTAGGAACAAAGTTTCTCAAAGCTCGTGGGGGGTTGAGGGTTGAACAGCCAATCCCTGCTCTGTTCCCAATTACTTCTCCAGCTCCACTGTCAGCCATGGTGTTCTTCGCGCGTAAAACCAGTTCTACCAGTCCTTAAAACAGACGGAGGGATCGCTACTGCCTGACATCCCATATTCCAGTGACAGAAGCATGTATTGATCTTGAATAAACATAGCTAAGGTCAATCTGAGGGATCTATCGTCATGCTTGAGCAGTTCATCCCTTCCAGCTAGCTTTCCCCCCGGTCATCAGGACCAGTCAATAGCTCTTTGTACTTCCACCAAGCTGCACTCGCTCTAATATCTGACAGTTTCTTCAGATCTGGACGGGCCAAATGGGAGTTTGCCAGTTGCTCCGGTGGCTTATTGTTACTCATCTTTGATGGTGAGACGACATTGGGGTTTTCCAAATCAAACACATAATTAGGCCGCGGATAGATATTATTGCAATATTAGAGTACATCTAATTTATAAAGACGCTGTCTGGCTCTCCTAAGGCAAGGTCTTCCATCGACGATAGGCAACCCTCCGCACGATACCGGGGTGAAGCTCTGGAAATTCGCGTCGAATCTCGGGACAAGTCTTGGCCAGGAATCGAATAAACCCCATCTCCTTCATTGGTACACCTTCGCCAATCATCTGGCCTGCCAAATCCTCCGCGATGGAAACGATATCTTCGATCTTGGGTCTGTAGTGATCCCATCCCAGTGTTGTGCCAGATACCATCCCGTATAACTCTGCCCTCAGAGCTGCAACGTATTCGTTGTACCGCGCCAGCCATTCCGCCTCTGGAATGAGCACCTCTGTGTCGAGCTGCCTTACTCTTGCCTTGAACTGATCTGCACCCCCCTCCACATCTGCCTGACATTGTGACTCCTGCTTTGGTTGAACATGTTCCTTGACATATTCCCGATATTCCGCGTCTCGTCGCGCAAGATACCCGGAATCAGCCAGTACATAAAGAAACCCAACTCCAAGTGCTCTTTGCTCATCCTCCGACACTAATAGGTCCTCTGGCCATTCACCATAGTATATGGGGCCGCATGCCACCGTAACAGTCACGCGTCCCGTATTGACGGTCAACCCAGCTTCTGGCTCGCGGAAGTTTGTAGCCAGTAGAGTCAACACGTCATCGCCAAGGACATCTAAGTTGTGCAGATTCGCGTTGACCACTTTTACAAGTTCACCGACACTCGATAGCTCGTCCTTGGTAGCCTGTTGGATATTGGCGCGCACGATATCAGGAGGAGGCCGTCCGAGCAGGGCGTTGCGGTAGCTATCGGGAAATGGAAACAAGGGGTAGGGCGGTGCTTTGCATTCGGGCGCGGCACCTTCGAGGAGGCGGCACGGTTCAGCAACTGGCAGAGATTTGTCGGCAAGGCTACTCCTCCAGTGCTGGACATGTTTCTGTGATTCGGGATCTAGTCTGAGCAATGAAAGATCGTGCTCGTGGTGGTAAAATCGCCGGTCGACAAACTCGGGAATACTAATGACTTGCAATGAATTGCCGGCTAGAGCGCAGCCGACAAGAAGAGATGTGGCTAGCGCAACCGATTTTGGAGTCGTTGCCTTCATTTTGTGCTCTTTTCGCCCTGAACCGACGAAAGAGAACAGAGTCAGGAGATCAAAAATAAAATTGTCCCAGCAACCGAGATTGAAGGAAATTAATTAAGCAAAACCCCGCAATGTTGGTCGACCTTCAAATTGCTGCCTGTGCGCCTCATTGTTGACAGGACAGATCCTTTTCAGGGTCATGGGCACCCTATTCTTCGTCCTTGGCGCAGCTAATTTGTACTGACTGGGAGTAATATCTGTCTTTTCTTTTCTGGTAAAAAGAAGAAGAAGAAGAAGAAGAAGAAAAATGTCACTGACTGGTAGCATGAGCCAGAGAGTGAAATGCAGATAATAATATGGGTGATTCAATTAATCTGGAGATGCATTCAATAGCAGATTACTAGTAGTCTCCTACGTTTAGTAGCCAAGGTTTCCGACTATACTTACAGCCATCATTTCTTGTTTCCATTTATACGGCCATCATGATCGGTTAGGATCAACAGACGAAAACGAAACCAAAAAAAAAAAAAAAGAGAGAGAGCAAGAAAAAAAAAGGAACGACAAGAACAGGATTCGAACCTGTGCGGCCGAAGCCATGTGATTTCTAGTCACACCCATTAACCACTCTGGCATCTTGCCTTGTTGGACCGCTTTCTGGATGGGGTATAAATGTGGAGGAGGAAGGAGAGTGGAGAGAAGGGAGGAAAATCAAAATGAGCAGGGGGTAACCTCCTATTAGGCACCTCATGTAAACCAAGGCAAGTACTTGATTTTCATCGGCGAAGGTCTTACTCTTTCCGCCCTCCTCTCTTACGGAACTGGCGGCGACTGTGGCGACATCCTTATCAGCGCCTTTGCCGCACCATTTCCCATTGCCAACCTTGGGCTGTGTAATAGTGGGGATTGAATGGAGAGAATCTTCATCAGCTGCCTTTCTGTTCACTCTTCATCTACATCTTCATGTTCGCGAAGAAGACGAACTGCCAGCCCTAGATGGGAATTACTCTAGGTATTATAGTCTCGATAGAACATACTTTGTCGCTGTCCGATGCTATTCTCAGCCTCCGACTCAATCTTAATCGGATTGATGTCATCGGTTCATTGGTAAGAATTACTTAAATGAAGAGTTTCGGTACGAAGTACATGTAAATCGCGATCTTTGCCCAGTTTAGAGACCTCTTTAACCCTTTTTGGCTGCTTCTCTAATATTAAAGTTCCGATCGATCCATCGAGGAGGTAAACGCTATCATGGACTAAAAACATGAAATCGACTAGTTGACTAATCCTGCTTTTTTCTCTCGCCCTTCATTGTTCTCTCAACGACGACGTCCATGATGCCTTTCGCTTCTTACCATCACCTTTTCTCAGAGGTGCACACATTCCTGGTCGCGGAAGCGTAACCGGGCTACGAAACGACCGCGAAAGGATTTGGCTACTCAACTGACCTGCATCGAGCTGCCGCCCAGCGACTTCTGCGCTGGACAGACCGTCGATCACCGCTACCTCCCCGGACTCCCGAGTCCCGACCGTCCGCTAATCCCTCGACAATGGCGCGACCGGAAGATGCGGACGACATTGCCCCCGATGATAACACCCAGCCAGACCGTCCTCCGTTAGCGACTTCCACCCCGCGCACCTCACGCGCACTCTCGGCTGCTTCGCTCAATGCATCCGTCCACGAGGAGGATGATGCGGGGCCAATTCGCCGTGTCCCAAGCATTCGCCTCCGACGCAACTCGGCTACCGCACCTGGCTCCGTTGGGTCCGACCTCCCTGGCCTCCAGCAGACACACAATGCCGCTGTCAACGATGAAACGCCTCTAGGGCGTCCGCGTGCCGTCTCGGTGCCCGAATTGGTCATGCGGGACTTTGGCCGCCCCCAGTATACTCGGCATTCGACAGTAGCACAGACGCCGATGGCCATGCCGCGTCTGACAGAGGAAGGACCCCGACCTAGTATGGCGGAGATCGCCCGAACACTATCGTCGAACTCTCTGCCAGCCACGCAGCCGCCCGCCGGGCGACTTTCGGTGACTCCGGAAGAGTCGGACGGACATGCCTTGCGTCGTGGATTTCCGGGAATGCGAAGGCTGAGCAGATTCCTACGCCCGGGGCAAGGAGGCACCAGTACCCCTGATCTGGAGAGGCCCAAGCACAATGCAAACGAGGACGCAGAGTTTAATGACAGCCTCATCGACTGGCTCGATGTTTTTGGTTCGTTTTCCTTCCATTTTATCACCCCACATTTAAACAATAATCATGCTAATTTGATGACAACAGACCCCGAAATCCAGACACTATCAACCTTGACAAATGTCCAGAATTCCCTTTTCGTCCCCGACCTAGGAGGTCTCGTTAACCGCCGGCCGACCTACGTGCTTTCGGACTACGAAGCAGGTCTCCGTCGGCCTATCGCTGCCGCCGGACCGGAAGCCGAGCGCGTGGAGGAGGAAGAGGAGAAAGAGGAGGAACGTCCACGTCTGGAACGTCTCAGCTCTATAACCTCCCGGCTAACGGTGTCGCACTACGCCGCACTACCTCACGGCACCACTCTGGATGGGTGGACCGAGGCCCAAAAGCTCGAGCTGGAAGACCGCGTGCGCCACATGTTGCACTCGCGCCGGTCACGTTTCAAACGTGGCCTGAAAGGGTTCGGCCAGTACGTTCGCACGCCGCTTGGCTTTTTCGTGACGCTCTATGCTGTCCTCATCACCCTCTTCGGCCTCGCATGGGTGCTTTTCCTCATCGGATGGATTTACGTGGGCGACAAGCAGGTTTACACGATCCACATCATCGACAGTGTGCTTGTCGCCCTTTTCGCCATCGTGGGCGACGGCATGGCTCCTCTTCGAGCTATAGATACCTACCATTTGTTTTTCGTTGTGCGTTACTCTCGTATGATTGAGAAGGCGAAAAAAAGCAAAAGCTCGGATCTTGAGATGGCTATGAGACCTCTGGAATTGCCGGATGGAAACGAAACAAACCCAGACACCGGCATCATCAACCAGGGAGCCGAGCAGGCACAACCCCAAGAATCGGTTAGCCCTCGGTCCACAAGCCCCGGATCACTGAGCCCTAGATCGATGAGCCCAAAAGCTACTGTGAGTAGATCGACCGACAACGTCAACGGCGAAACTGCGACTATAGACGGTGAAAATCTATGCAAGACAAAAGGGCGGGATCACGAAGCCGAAGCAATGGCATTAACACCCAAGCAACAAAAACGCTTTTGCCACCACCAAAAGAAGCTGGCCAAGTCACATAGCTTCTACAAGCCGGAGGAGACCTTCACGCATTACGCTTTTCCCCTCAGTTACCTCATTGCCGTTGTGGTTTTACTTGATTGCCACTCATTGCTGCAAATATCTCTTGGCGCATGTACGTGGGGCATCGACTATCACACGCGCCCAGCGGCCATTACCACAGTTATTTTGTGCGTCAGCATTACTTGCAATATCACCGCCGGATTGACAATCAGTATGGGCGATCGGAAAACGAGGAAGAAAGACGTCGTCGCGTTAATAGATCGGCAGAAGCTGACTGCAGCTGCCATTAAGAGAGTTGAGAAGAAGAAGAGTAGATGATGATATCATCTATCCAGCATATACCTCCAATCGATATCTATCCTTCCAATTGTATATCCTAGAGTTGTTCCACCTTCGTTCATCAGTTCGGCACGTCTGATAGATTTGGGGGGCTGCTCTCACTCCGCATCACGCATTCCATGGCTTCAAGATCCAGCCCGGAAACGAACAAGAGGCACCTATACCTCAATGTGAGACCCTGGGAATCTCTCTTCCGGAACGGACCATAACACACCGCATTTACCCCAAGCCAAGGCATTATCATCACCAATAGGCCTCTTCCCCACGGCCTCCCTACCATGTGCAAGCCACCTTAGCACTTGGTGTCATAACGAAGGGCCGACAGGGCCGTCCTTGGCAGTCGCACGAGCCCAGGTCACGCTGTACGACCGTGAAACATGACTTCTGACCGTTGATGAACCGATGAGCTCTCTTCCTGCCATAATCAACACACATGCTCCAATCCTGGCCGCAAAACTTAAAGCTCTTGCAACCATCGCTAGACACTTCCCAGGACCCGCATTTGTTGCAGCCCTCGACACGGTGGTTGACGCGGAGGAGATGGGCATAGTATAATCCTTGGGCCGTGAGCAGGTCGAATGAAGCGTCGAAGTCGGGGCAGCTTCCCTGGTAGCATCCGGATTGGATTCCGATATCAGCCGAGAGTGCTGAAAAGTCTGAGGTAGTTGCGTTCGTGATTTCGAATGGGCTGACTTGGTCGTCTGTTTGGTCGATTGGGCTACTATATGCTCCCTGCATAGAGCACGAGAGCATGATAGCTAAGATGAAATGCTTGATACTGAGCATTGTGTTGAGTTGGGACTTGGCAGCTCAATGAAAGAATGATCTAGTCGATGATAGACTGAAAGTTGGAATGAGGATGGAGCGAAGATCTCCTTGACAAGCACGCCAGGGAAAGGGAAAGAGAGAGCGCTTATATACTTCGTACACAGCACCTAAATACACTTATTCGAAAGGATGGCTCCTTTGTAAATCGAAAGGCAGTCCGGAAGTGACATCACCCCGGTTCGTGACCAAGTTCCTCTTTGCAGGAACTGTATTCTCTATATTCTTTAGGAACCCAACCTTCGAGATTTGCAAAAATTCCTCGGAAGGATTTTTATACCATGCCGAATGAGGCTCGTCGTCCCGCTCCATCTCACTGCATGAGTCCGCCCCGCTTCCATCAACAAATACCTCAAGCTGTTTCTTCACAGCCGTCGCATTATTTCTCTCAGTAGTGGGCCGACGCTGAGGGTTTCCTTGAACGATCACTAATCGGAAGGATTGCTCCTACTTCGTATTCCGAATAAGGTCTAATGTCCGAAATGCTTCGCCCTCACAGTGATCCCTCCTTCCTTGTGGGATCTCGAATGGACACCGCCTTGTTTTTTCTCCGTCGTGCGTCGGAACGACGCAAGTTCTTTCCCTCTCCTTCTGCGACGGCTCGGGCCGTCAATTGGCCCGCGATTCCGAGGGAGACCGCAATGATCAACTGCGCAAGATGCCAATGACAGTAGCATTTCCCAAGCCCGATTGGTCGCCTAGAACCCCCACGCTCAGATTGCCAAGTTTCTCTTCCCTCTCTCCCTGACTTCATGTGGCTTTGCAGAATCTGTTGACATCATCCTCCACAGGCTCGACACCAGATGGCAGACATCCTCTCCAACTCCATTTCCACAGCGCATGCGCGAGTCACCGTGCAAGGTGCCAGAGCAAGCTACCCAACTTGGCGAACTCATGACAAAAGTTTTGAGTCGAAATCTTTAATAGCCACATTGTCACACTGGTTATATCGCACGCTAATGAACCTGGTTCTTCTGGCATGGTTGAATAGAATTCCATTGAGATACTCTCGCATCTATCATGATTGCAGCCATCGCCACACAAGGCTCGCTTTTAAACGGCAATGGAAACTTCGACCCTCTGATTGAATACCGGCAGCATATTGCCCTTCCAGTCGAGGCGATCTTGTGCTTTCCCTTGTTCCTACTACCACGTTGACTCGCTGATTATATCCCACCCTGATTCACCTGGTTCTGCCACTGTTGAATAGGCACCAGCCGGGAACAAAATCCAATAAATAATCGCTCCATGCAACTACCTTCGTCGCAGGGGGCTAAAAGCTGATTGCAGAGATCATTCCCATACACGCCCCCCCGATTATAAAGCATCACTTTCTTAAACTTGCCTGGCCCTGTGCGCTGATCTAATTGACACCTGCGGGTTTTCATCTGTTAGTACATCATGGATAAGTCGCCACTGCGGCAGACTTACGAAACAACAGGAAAACCTGCCAACCGATCCAAGGGGTTCGAGTTCCTGGCACGTTGCTCATCATAGTCTTTGAAACAAATCCATCCCCACCACTGAAAGGGCTCATCTCGATGGCAAAACATGCTACAATATACATATTCCCCCCTTTCATTGCGATAGCAATGCTCCTTCTCTTTACACCTCACTGTCCTGCTCTCGTCCTCCCATGGCACGGCTTGACGAATACGGGCTGGGAGGTTGTTGAAAAAAAACGCGCTCCATACAATATTGTACCTGTCGCGGTTGTCCATACCTATGACACCTAGAGCCCACTCCCAGTCTCCTGTCCAGTCAAACTTCTCTGTAATAGGGCGTTCGACTTCTCGAAGCTCGACATCTGGGTGTATACGGAGGCGGTACGGGCCGCACTCGTACCAGCAAGCTATCGTAGATTTTCTCTTCCGAGCAGGCAGAACCCGTTCTACTTTATCCAGGACAGTATGTGTGACATCGTGGCAGATTCGTATAGTCCGTGTAGTGAGCGTCTTCTGGGGAACGTGCCGTGGTACTTTGCGGACCCTAGGTACCCTTGATTGGCATATAGCTATACTTAAACAGGGGAAATCCCGGTTTCGGGGTAGAGATGCGACATCCTTAAACTTCAAGTAAGTGTCTCGCAGCCGTCGGTGATGCTCAATGACTCGGTGTCCTGGTATTAACTCTCTGCGAGGCATAGATATGTCGACATAAGGCGGAGGTTTTGGATATGTGAGGTCCTGTTTACTGTCCGAGTCCCAATCTGCAATTTTGCCCACATCGCCAAGAGAGTTAGGCGAACCCATTCGACTCGCCTCGCTCGTTGCCTGAGCCGGTGCAGCTGACCTGAACCGAAGTTAGCAGCGTTACTGTGTTTCGCTTGATACTGGGAAGATGCCAACTTTAAGTCAAAGACACAGGAGCAGGTAGGACATATGGCCGTCATTGTGTGGTTGTTGAGGACGATGCGTGAGTGCCGCACAATGGCGAGGATTGAGGAAGTGGTATCACGGTCAATTGGTGGGCGAAGGGGACGAAGGAAGAACAAGGGACACGGAGATGATGGGGAGGTCAGAATATATATTCCCCCAGAGGCCCCTCGGGAAATTTAACCCTTGGACCATGACATGACCATTATCTCATAGATGCCTACAAACTTCCCTGAGTTCTCGGTAAACATTTCAAGGTTGAGTCTATCCCTTGTAAAGCTCCGAATTGCGCCGATGTAAACGGGAAAAGGAGAAGCAAGGAAAAAACGAATTCAAGAGGGCACTAAGACTTGAAAAAAACTAACAGCCTCTAAGACCCGAATAAAAAGCATGACAGATGACTATTGCTCCTAGAGAACGGCTAAACGCTCTTTAAAATGTTCTGAATTTCCCATGAGTCTAAGTTTTATCCATATCTGTCTCCCGAGGGATCTTGAAGCTGTATGGATCCGCAGTCGCCTCGCCTTCTCTTCCAAGCTCCTGAATACAATCATACACCTCGTAATCGCTACGTCCAACGCTTTAGCGAACTGTGAATAACAAGGCCCGCGCCCCTTAGCGTACCTCATCCTTGCTTTCCTTGAAGGGGCTTGCAGGGAGCCCAACAACAACTCTCTTGGTCTCGATTTTTCTTTTTCTCTTGTTATTATTTTTAAATGTTGAAACTAGTACAGAGCCTGTCACGACTAGCCACGCACTCGCCTAGTTTTAAGGAATCATAATACGCCTGGGCATATTCTCTCAAAGAACCGTGTTGCTTCCCCAGAGCCCTGAAGACCCTCCCGCTCATGGGCGCCGTCATAGGTCTCCCCACAATGCAGTCAAAGGTACCATGCATGTCTCCATTAGATCTAAAATTATCAGATCACAGTGGAGCACTATCATAACCGAGGGCGCCAACTGTAGGGACGAGTTCTATCCGAAGTCCATAGTGCGGAGTTGGCAATCCCAGCGGTACAGACCTCATTTAAATCCCAGACTATCAAAGGAGCCACTGAGAGGTACATAAGTACAACGTCGGCGGCTTGCAAGAGCTCAATAGCCTTGCGAGATAGACAATTCCGTGTCGACGGGAATGCTAGGAGCGATCTCCTATTTGACGATGGCTATCTCCTCGGTCGGACTCGTTAAAAATCATACGGTTGCTGCATTTCTTCTTCATCTTCTACCTTCCCCTTTTTTTGACAACGTTTGTGGGTGGCAAATGACGATCTCGATGAGCGAGCTAATGCACACGGATCAATACGGGAGGATGGGGCCCCAATACCAGAATCTACAAGATTGGTGTCTCCGTCGGATGAGGTGGTATTGATCGAAAGCCAAGGCTCGATGTGGTTCTGCTGCTGCAGGAGCAATAGCGGGCACGTACACCAGTGGTGGCTGCCCAATACCAAGCGCATTCTCGTCGGCTGCATGCGGACCGAGACCGTCTCTTAACAATTGCACTAGACGGTACTTGGGCCGAATATCCGACGAGTAGGCCTCTGACGATTTGGAACCAGGCTTTGAAGATTACAGTGAAGACATTTGCGGGAGTAAGCTCCTTAATTGGTCTGGGCTTCTATTCCTTCTTTGATGTGTATGGTATATGTTCTATGTCGGAGTAGCATCCTCAGGCATCTCCACAACGATGAGCTGAAGGGTTACGCTGAAAACAAGTGAGACACGACTAAACGAGTCATGGAGGAGGGGTCGTGCATCCGAGGGCCAAGCCAGCTGCGAATCTGCAACGCACCCTCAAAGGAGAAGGAGCTGTAGTCGATGAATCCATGAATCCAACAGTCTCATTGCACAAGTCCATCAAATACCATGCATGGTCCACTCTTACATAGCAAGGGCTGTTGAAAAGCTGACGACTGCTGTGTTTTGAGGTCCTGCCCTACATGCACGAGTCGTAGCTCCTCGTCTGATTAGTTTATGAATGAGAAAATGAGGCGTCCAACCGGGTCTTTCAACTCTGTCCTGGCTGCAGATCATGCATGGTAGTGGTGTTGAGGGAGCGGGAAGTGGCAACATTGAATGGTGGCTTTCTGCACTGATCACCAGACTAGGCAGGTGTTGGAAGATCCAGGACCAATCGATTGATGTTCATGAAGAATGTGTTCTTCGGTTCTTCATGACCCCACGCAGCATTCGTGGGCTCTAATTGCTTTTTTCAGCTGTGCAGATCGACGGTTGACCTGCAATTTCTGGTTCCAAGAACATAGTATTTCCGTTCCACGAATACTTTCCAGAGCACATTCTCGTATTTTCCCCTCCAATACCAGGCCAGTGCCTCAGACATGATAAGATGAACGCATTTGCATGACACATTTGAGCAACGGGATGGAGAAATCGCCAACCCATCAGCCATGCCAAGTGGCCCGGCGGGATGCACCGCAACATTGTAATTCTAATTTTTGATGTAAACCGTCCATATTCACATCTCGGTTAGCTGTTCCTACACTTGTACACCGTAACGGTTGCTTCGAACTAAAGTAAGCCGGGGAGATCTAACGCCGCCCCTCATGAGATTCAACACTATCTCTCATGATACTCTACTCGGGCCTCGTTGAATTAAACGCGGCCTCTCGTGAGGTCCAATGCAGTCTCTCCGTACCTTGCTCACAGGCTTGTGCGCTGTCACCGGCGCTTCAAATCGGAAGTAAGTCGGGAAGATTCACCCCCGCCTCTGGTACGATGGTTCAAGAAGTAATCGTCTATAAAAGGGCGATAAATCCTTCATTGAGAGTCTCTGATTTACCTTGGTCACCAAGCTCAATCTCACAAATCACAATTCCCTCTCAAAGTCCAGTATCGTCCATAGCCTTCCTTCCTCAGATCCCATCTTTACTTTCTTTTCCAAAATGAAGCTCTCCACCGTCTTCCTCGCCGCCACTGCCCTCATGGGCACCTCTTCCGCCTACCGGATCAGCGTCTACAGCAAGGACAACTACCAAGGCACCCAGAAGTCTTGGACCAGCGGCGGCTCGCATAGCGTTGGTTTCACTGTGAAGTCTTGGATCTGGGAGTCCTCTCTCGGAGACGGCTGCTGCGTCGCCTTCTGCAAGGGTAGCACCGTAAGTTCTACACTCTTCCGCCGTCTGCGATGATTGAGAAGAAACTAACGCTATGTGATTGTAAAGAACGTCGGCCGATACTGCGGAAGCGCCAGCAAGGCTGTTTCTAGCGCTGGGGTCAACAAGGTTGTGACTGGCTGCGGCTCGGCTGTCCTCAACTGCTAAATGTCCCATTGTGTTAGACTCAGATAAGCACACGACACATGCGTGGTTGAAAAAATGGACGGATAGTTTGGGGTCATTATTATTTGTGTATTCAATTCGCAAGATATTTGCTTGAGAGAGACTAATACATGTTATGCATACGCAATCCTCCTTCTGTTTTGCATTCTAATACTCACTGTTGGTTGATTCAATGCATCGCGTAGTAGAACTGCCTACGTTCTCTTTAACTCTATTCTTGATGTCATTTCGACCATTTATCGAGCTGGTCACTCAGGAACGTCGGCAATCGCCAGCTCGTTCTAACTCTTTCAGGTAAAGACCAGCCCTGTAGAACAAGGGGGGAACCTTCAAAATGGCGCTACTGCAGCTAGTGCCAACTCACTCTTGAAAGTATAAATACGAAGGGATACGACAAATAATAATAGTACCAACAATAACCCTAGCAACAAATCGAAATAAGATTGTATGGTACCGAATGAAATAGCAATCAAAAATAAACTACAACCGTCCGCGAATCATGCCCGTCCTTGGTGACGCCTTAGTTAGGGGAGGAGTCGGAGGACCCAGTCTCGGACCATTAACCTCGGAGTGAAGTGAACCCGGCGATCATAGCTTGCTTAAACTTATTAGGATTATATGACCTCTCCCTCTAACCCACCTCGACAGCGAGTCTCAAGGCGATAAGTCGTGTAGCTACGGGGGCCGTTGTTTGTATTATTTTTAGACAGCGTTAGCATTGCTATCCTCACTCCAAAGGCCCATCAAACATCAAACATTGAACAAAATTAGTTCTTCGGGCTGAGCTCACTTGCTACCAGCTTGCTTGATTTCTCACTCCCATGCGGATCCGGAATACTCGTCGCGAGAGCTTATTTTAGCCCAGCCTGGCACCACGTCTGGAATTGATGGCTCCCAATTCTTACCCGCTTGTGGCAGTGGTCTTTCGCCCCGATATTGGACGCTGCCGTGGTTACACAGCTACACGGGATTCGAATGCAGGATTCCATTCTTAGTAGCGACATGACACAAGGTTACGGGAATGAGTGGTTCGCACATGTCCGCTCAATTACAGGCCGCTCATGCGCCACATAATAAAGTAGAATCGGTATTTTTACCCACATCCGTGAACGGGAAAGCCGTTTACCGTAGAGCCGGGGGAGGATCCCGTCCAAATGAACTGCTGAAGGAAGAGCGGGTTGAGAATCACTCCCTCCGAGGGCTCGGTTGGGTGATCTACCAAACAGGCTAAATCGAGTCCATAGTTCCTCGATATCTGTTGATCACGTCTGCGAGCTCAATTCTCTGGAGGCCGCTTCCTACAGCGCGTTGTAAAGAGTGGAGATAAAAGGACGACGGTTTTCCCTAGGGATACAATCTATTTCTTGATGTGTCGACAATCCTCATTGTTCTTTCCTTGCAAGCCCCTAACTAGCCACGATGTTGGGTCGTCCAGGACAGCTCTTCTTCTCTCTCGTCACGGCATTTCTCCTTGTAGATCACGCCGTCGCCGCCCCCGCCCCAACTACGTTCAACATCACGGACTACATAACAAGCAGCCCGGGATGCCCAGCGGAATCCTTTGTTTACGAGCCACAAGAAGCCGGCAAACTTGTCTTCCAGATGCCCGGCTTTGAAGCTGTGACCAGGAATAACAAGGAGGAAGGCGCGGGGTGCAGCTTGACTTTGTCCTTGACCGGTACCGTTGCGGGATACCAACTAGATGTCAAGTCTTTGAGTCTCGACGCGTACTTGCTGACGAACGGCCCCGTCACCGTCAGCCGAGGGCACAGAGTGGCGTGGTATTCGTTCCCTGAGAGAGGGTCAGAGGTAAGGCTTTTCTTGACTATTTCTGGTTATCTTGCGCTCGATTCTTCTACCCTTCATTATATTTTTTTTCGAATCCACCACTGACAAGCTTCCCCTTGTTGCGAATAGCCAGTCGAACACCTACCGGATATAACATTTGACAGCGAAGGTGCACAACTCCAGCGTTTCCATCAAGTTGTTTCAGTACCGTCGAAAGCCGAGTCGGTGTGCTACAAGAGGGACGGAGAGTCTTATGGCCAGCTGAACTTCGCCTGGCAAATATGGATAAACGGGACGGATGATGCCTACGGGGCTTTCTTGGGACTGGAAGACGCCCCTGTCACAGGCACAGTCGAGTACGAGTGGGTTCTGTGCGACATTGATGGTGGTGAGGATGAGGGTGAGGGCGAGGATAAGGAAGAATGAGTTTGGGTGTCGAACTTTTGACCTTCGTCGTCTTGGGGGAAATTTACGGGTCATTGTACATAGCTGAGGCGAACGACGCCGTCGGGATATAGAGACGCGATAGGTTCTGGATCTTGTTCAAAAACAGATTTCCACTTTGGTCTTTGAAATTGAATCAAGGAGTAGCTCGGGCATGCTAGTAACGAATATACTCAGACGGTTATTCACAAAATAATCTCCATGATGAACGCTCAGTTAACATAAAGAGGCTATGCCCTCCCACGCCTCCCAACAGGCCGGAATGGATTTGGGCAGAACCACGCCAGGAGACCAATGGCCACGGTTGGGATGCCGACGCCCAGGCCTACACCGATTGCAATTCTATCAGACTGGTTGAGACCATCCGATTCCCCAGTATTTGCCGACTCCCCGATTTTCGTTGGTTCTGGTCCCCCCCCCCCC